>JAOPHQ010006028.1:0-143874 GCA_030340625.1 Merluccius polli
AGACGATAGTCGCACATCCCTCGTAACTACACCGTGAAGGTGAACCCTCCCGGACTCCGCTATTAACACCCAGCAAACATTTCGACGTCGATCAGAGGTCTAATCGACGTTGGTCATGGAGGTCGATACGACGTCGATTTGATGGGCTGATATGAAAGTTTTTCTGACGTCGGTCTTTCGACGGACGTCGTTTCGACGGCTAATAGACGACATCAATCCACGTCGTTTCGACGTCGATCAGAGGTCTAATCGACGTTGGTCATGGAGGTCGATACCACGTCGATTTGAGGGGCTGATATGAAAGTTTTTCTGACGTCGGTCTTTCGACGGACGTCATTTCGACGGCTCATCGACGACATCAATCCACGTCGTCTCAACGTTGTATAGACATTATTTCAACTTTTTTTACTTTTAAGCCAAGACACTAAATACCCACATATTTAAGAAAAACAATAGTGCTACATTTCAATTACCTTGTAGTATAGGCCTATGCCCCAATTTACGGTTTTCAGTATAGCTACCCACCAAACCTGTAACAAGCAATTCTTGGGCTGCATGAAGATAATTAAATATTTCTAAATCGGTTGTAAACCTATTTACAACCATTTACACCAATTCCAGCCAACATTACCTCAAACCGTGTCGTCAACAAGTCCAATAGACGTCGAGTCACGTGACTTTATTTCGACCCTTTGCCGTCATGAGACATGTATAGAAACAAATGTAGCCTATAGATCATTTGGTCATATCAAAAGGATAGCGATATTTGGCTAGATAGATCCATCTATAATATTTTGTTTAGTTATGAATACTAAATCAAGCATTAATACTCTTCAACAACAGACGGATTCAGGGTATTAAGTATATTAACAAAACATTTATTATTTTTAGCAAAGTAAGCCTATATCTTTGAGAACAAGAACAAAATAAAAAACTCATTGGGACAAAACTCCCACGCCCCCAGTCCTTGCAGGCGCATGTTTGAGATGGAGACCCATGGCTGCTTCAACTTCTGTCTGTGGCCTTGCAGTTCCATTTCTTAACAGCAGCTGGAAAGAAAGACAGTTAACATTAGCCCCGAAACGGGATGCTGCTAACCCCCCCCCCCCGCTGCTACCCCCCGCTGGGAAGTAGCAGCGGCCCCGCTTTGGGGCTACGCTAATGTTATGCTAGCTTTCCAGCCCCCAGTTCGTATGTAACTTTACAAATACGAAAGCCAGCTATCCGTGAGAATTATGCCATGTAGACCTTAAACAGTTAAGCATGCAGATGAAAAAAGGATAATGTCCTTACAAATACATTTTCATTTTAAATAAGAGTGTCTTTTCGGAACTCACCTGGAACTTCGACGCTTGCCAAACTTGACTGCGAAATATCACCTAGTGCGCATGCGCACGGGTTGCAGGACAAGGGGATAGGGTTGTTGGGATTACGTGTTGGTGCGCAAGGAAAAATAGTTCCTAAATGGAACCTGATAAATGCATTTACTCAAATTCCATTTAGGAACTATTTTGCCAGCATGCTGGAATAAAACATTTTAGCACCTATTTTGGCCATATACATGATAGCATATTGCGTTTGGAATAATAACACTTTTCAATAACACAATTAATGTGTAAACATTATACCGTTCACACTAATGTTCCAAAGTTACATCGTTGTTAAGTTAAATATCGATATAAACAGTGTTTATTCAGTTACACCACTGACAAACATGCTTTCCTCGAAATCACAATTTCCGTATGTTTTCATGTCGGCAAATGGTCGAAATAAAGTCACGTTGTGACCCGGCGTATTTTAGACTTGTTGAATGCAGAAATGTTTGCTGGGAGTGTTTATTCGGTTACACCACTCTAAAATAAATTTTCCTTTAAGATTTAAGATTATGTTTTCATGTCGAAATGAAGTCACGTCGCGACTCGACGTCATCTGGACTTGTTCGCTTCGACGCAGGTCGAGGAAATGTTTACTGGGCATGAACCGCTCCGCCGGAGGAGCCGCACATCCACACGCACCGGACACCAACATACAAACACACATGGTTTCCATTTGATTGCTTTTAAATAAAGTTGTGTGCAGTTATACGGTTAAATAGGATTATTAAGTGTTCATGTCTCCTTCCTGGTCCAGAACCGCTTGGTCCATGCCGTTAATAGGCGGCCCGCTTCGTGCGTGTGCTTGTAAACATGATATTTAAGCCTGATTATTACGGTATTGTATTGTCTCTGAAATAAAAAAGGCTTGGATCGTACAACACCGGGTGCCCAGCCACAGCCGCCATTAACTTTCCAGTCGACATTTTGATGTACAGTAGGAACCAACAAAGTACAGTAGGAAGTTAACCAAAGTGCCGGTGTTCCCTGGGACCCACGCAAGCGGAGAGCGTCTACATTCCGATTGGCTGTCAGTGTTTTGCCGCTGAAACGCGTCATAGTAATTTGCATAAAGTTAAACTGCCTTCAACTTTTATTGGTCGCTCTGGTCGCTCAACTTTTGCCGCTGGTAGCGTTGGTCGCTTGTGACGCTTTGGTCGCTCTTGCCCATAGAAAGTGAATGACTTCCGGCGATTTGGTCGCTCAATTCGCTTCTGGTGTGAACGCACAGTAATGCTATGAAATTGGGTCTTTTTGGACGGGTGAATGTCGCTGTCCAGATTGACAGTGCTTACCGGCGCGGCATTGATGAGCATAACAGGCAAGTGGAGGACAACAGGTATGTACTCGGTCGGATCATCACTTGTATTAAACTGTGTGGGAAATGTGAGACAGCACTGCGGGGTTACGACGAGTCGGCGGACTCTCTGAATCCGGGGATATTCCGTTGTATTTTTGAGACGATGTGTGAGGGCGATGCTAGGCTTCAGCGGCACTATGACGCTCAGCCCGTATTCAAAGGGACATCAAGCACCATACAGAACGAACTATTGCATGTATGAAGGGTCCAGGGACGAGATAGCCAAACAAGTGGACGAGACATCATTTGTTGCTGTACAGGCCGACGAGACAACGGATGTCTCATGTAAATCACAGGTGGTGGTTGTGCTGCGATACCTTTTGCCATGTAACACAGTGACAGTTAAGCGTTGTTTTTGTCAATTTTGTGTCTGTTTATGTTGTCCCGTCTTATATGTCCCCACTCCTGGCCTGCACCTTGTCGTGGTGAGTGGGCTTTAAACCAAGACAGGCCATTCTGAATCTTTTCTTTCACAGCTATTATCTTTGATTTCTCCTCCAGGACACTGCCTGCCCTAGGCCTATGGGAGGTGTACTCCATGGTAAAATGATATTGGGTTCTTATAGTAGCTCTTATAGCTGTTTGCACTAGTGTCATTTTAGGTTTGCGGAAGCTTAGTTTAAAGTTTAAAAACCTTTTAAAAGCTATACTTTCATTATTGCAATGTTTTGATGTCAGCAATAAAAGATTAAAAGCTGCACTAATGTACTTTATTAATTATATATACATGATACATGGATAACAGTCACTTAGTTCAAAAACAAAAAGCCCAGCATACTGAATAGTGTTAAAGTATATTTTTATTTGTAATGGTTGTGATAGCCCCAGTACCTGCCTACTGTCCTGGTTATCTTTCCACAGTTCCTTGTGGGTGGAGCTGAGGGCTGAATAGAGAATGGGAAACACCAAGCCAGGGCTACAAACAGCATGGTGGGACACTGACACGTAAGTAAGACCAATGAAGAAAGCTCAATCTCTATTTTGAAATACTTTTGCTTTTTTATGAAAATTACCAATTTTATTTGTAATATATTAGGGCTGTAACTTTTTCCAAAAATGAATTTCAAACAAATTTAAAATGCCTCGTAATTTGTTTGAATATATTCTAATACCCCCTCCACATTAGCTTGGTTTAACTGATAGGTTTAGACGCTGTTTAGCGTATTACTGCCTTCCACAGGTCAGATGTTGAACTAGATTTTTACATACAGTCCTGTGTTGTGCAGGATAGCCGGGAGCAGGCGGAGTCAACCTCTACAAAGATCGCCACGACGCAACGTCACGGACACTGGTACGTCATTTAAAAAAAAATATATATTAGCCTAGCCCCACCTGTTTTTTATGTAGAAACGCCACTGCAGAGGCCTAACCATAAAGCAAAAACTAGCAACAACTCACAAACGCCGATATGCCATACACAACGCAAATTGTTCAGCGCAACACTAGTGTGCTCAAAGTGTCAACAATATGCATGATGCAAATTGCAGGCGTTTTGCGGTTCCATATACAAATAACGCATCAAACAGGTCTGCATAATAGCTCCAATAACCTGTTTTTTTATTTACAGCAGTCATGACAGCACAGCTGTTTTCCAAATAATCCAATTTCAGCTCCTCAAACTAAATAACACCAGTGCAAATCGCTCCTATACACCACTTTCAATCAAATCGAATACATTTCAAAGTGCTGCTGCTGGTTTACAAATCTTTAAATGGGATAGGACCTGATTATCTTTCTGACATGCTTCAGCAATTGTGGCGGGGTATGAAAAATGGAGCCGACAACGCCACCTAGGGTGGTTGTTACCTAGGAATTCACCAATACACTCCAACTTTGCAGTTGGCAACACAGGTCCAAAGCATTGAGGGCGGAGACATGAATAAATAAATATATCTTTTATTTATGGTACAAATGACACATGAAATTAAAAAGAGGTTAAGTAATCAGACCCAGAGGCAATCAGTTGGGGAAAGGTATACCGGGGTATGGTGAGGGTGGCCCGAAATCAACTGGACATATAATAATGGTAAATAATGATAATAAGTCACTCCCTCAGTACCATATACCGGATAGGCTGCCAACACTGACGGACAGCAGAAAGAGAGGAGGTATCTCACACCCAAACGTAGACACAATCACTTCAAGCCCGTAGTCACTGCACACCAGGAGTCACTGCACACTAGTCACTGCACACTAGTCACTGCACACTAGGTTACGGCACTGCACACCAATACACACCACGTGAAATGGAGAGGAATGGTGAGGAAGACCCACCACCTAGAGGCTGCAAACCACCCGTGTCAGCAAACAGTTTCCTGTCATGGAGAGAGAGAGAGAGAGAGATCAACAATAGTCCAATTGAGGGCAGAGAGCCACCCAATGATTTGATAGCAGTGATATACTGGGATGCTAGGCTAATAAAGCCAGGGGAATGGTGGGGGAGGCATACAAATGCATGCGCACACATACACACACAGTTGTAATGGGGGTGAGTGGAACAAGCAGAAAATAAACGTTTACAATGCTTGGAAGGTAGCCTGCCAGCCTGCTAGGCTACCAGCAGGAACACAGCAAGTCAACTGATACAAAGAATGATAGGGAACCAGAAAGAAACAAAAATGACACACTTTAACCACAGCAAATAAGGATAGCAACCTTGCTATGGCGGCTAACAGCTCGTTGCTATTCAGCCTCAAAGGACAAGGCAATGAAACACTTAAGAAACAGAAAAACAACACGTGTTTTGCAGGAGACAAAAACAGCAGCCCTTTGTGATGGTGATGATCAGTCTTCTGATAGCCAAGCCCTTAATGCTCCGTGAGACCGGCAGTCTCTGCAAAGGTAAAAGTATTACAGTTACTCTATAACCCCCCCCTATTGATTAGTAAAACTGTGGCTGTATTCGCGCATACCTACCAGGTTGCCTGATGCAGCTATCCCAACTGTGATTCAGCTAGATCAGTGGTTCTCAACCTTTTTTGAACAAATGCCCCCCTGACCATTCCATGATCCTTGTACCGCCCCCCCCCCCCCCCCCTTACAAAGAAAACCCCAAAAAACTACAGGGTGCTGGTGCTTTAAGTGTTCTTGTAGTAAACAGTGTGTTAAGACTGGAGGACTTCAACTGACATTGGGTTTTATGATGAGAGAAGCCATTGTTTTGCTTTAAAATCCCTGTTTTTATTGGATTGGAGCCGTTTATGTATTTATGTATTCATGCCCCCAACAACTTGATGTGCTGCTGAGCAAATCTGACCATTTTACAGGAAATTAAAGCATTGATTTTAAACATTGCCTCCAAAATGTATGTTTTTGAGACGCATAATAGGTCATGTTTGTACATTACTTAACTGGAGAAACTGGTAAACAACATGGAAATGTTATTTTAGTTGTAATGTGATATAAAATATTAAATAGGATAGGTTATATAAGATATTAAATAGTCCGTTCTTTCGTAAGTGACCATGGTATAAGCGGGATAATGCCCTTCGAGGTGTCCATTAACAGAAATGAATGGACGACGCGGAGGCGTGAACCGTCCGACGCGAAGCGGAGACTTCCGCGAAGTCCATTCATTTCGTCGGGCATTATCGCTTACTTATACTATACTTTATATTTCGGCTGCAAACCGCAATTCTTTTTTCGTTCTCCGTAACTTTGAAATATCTCCACACTGCCAACATCTTTGTTTATGTTTACCGCGTCACTGCACGTTCTTTCATTGCGTCAGTAAAACGGGTTGAGACCAAGAACTCGGGTTCTTGGTCTCAGACAGCAGCTTTATTTTTAGTTGGGAAACCATGAAAGTTTAAAATGTAGAGTTCAAATGAACTTTGTACAAGCCAAATTGTGGCGCCCCCATTCGTGCCTGAGCGCCCCAATACCAGCCCTCACGCGTCCAGCGCCCCCCAAAATGTTTATAACGCCCCCCAGGGGGCGGTACAGCCCCCGTTGAGAAACCATGAGCTAGATGGACCGACGGTTGTACCCACCACCTAAAAGGCTGACAACCAAGCCGACCGATCACTATGAGTGAGCTAGCAGCAGCTATATTGCACCAAAATAGCACAGCATCATTGACAAAAGAGCTTACCTTCCAGCCACACACACGAGCTCGCCCCGCAGGAGTGGAAATGAGAACCGGGAAGTATAAGCTCACTCTACAAGAGTAGCACTTCGTAAGTAATATACAAAGACTCTGCCGCTACGAGCCACGACGAGCCACACCACTGCAAGATAAAACATAAACTACAAATCACGGCAATATTCTAACCTCCCCGAGATCAAAATGGGAGATCAGATTACGTACCTCAATGGACGAGAGACTCGCACAACCAACCTGTGCGCTGCACCGACACGGAATGACAAGTCCCTGGGAAGAGATCAACGTGTACTTCCAGGAAGCCGCTGCAATTCATTTATACACGTGACCCAGATCAACCCATTCATTCACGCTGCGTCTCTCCAGGCACGTGACTGACGTAGCCTGCTACACAATACATACCATCAAGACCACTGAGATCACAGGAACAAAATTTGCTGATAAAACCAGCTGTCAGATCAAAACAAGGCGAAGCGGCTTTTAGCTTTTATGCTGTGCGTCTATGGAATTCACTTCCTGAACACATAAAAAGTGCCTCAACAGTTCCCAGTGTAACCTATTTTTATGGACTTACCTCACTGATGTTATGTTACGGTTATAGGCTTTTATTTTGAAGGGTTAGGAGGGAGCGGATGTGTTACGCTGGTAGTGTTGGAGTTGCTGAGTGAGAAAGAGAAGTGCAAAAATAAAGTGGTCTACTGAAACGGGAGCCCCCGTATTTATTGTTTTATAGTATTTCACAGTATAAGCGTCCTACGAGAAACCCTCGGCTACATTGGTGGCAGCGGTGGGATTTTGTGAAGAAAGTGAGACTGTGCGACCGCGGTACGCACGCTACACACACACACCTGTGTGGTCGCTTTCAAACCCAACGTCCCATAAAGGAATACGTCTGAATTACGGAAAAGAAAAGTTTGGAGAGTCAGTTAGGAACAACATGTGGAAATACGAGGATTCGCTGGACTATAACTACAGGGAGCAACGTGGAGAAAAGCCGTTCGCCAGCAACGTAAGGATTGAACTTCCGCCACCATTTTCCGGTGAGGAAAAACAAAGTTTCCCGTGCTGGGCCAGACAATATGAAGTGGCGGTGAAGGCGCTGGTTGGAGGCGCTGGCGGTGACTTCGAATATGAGCTGGTGAGGATTCTACCAACACGCCTGACAAAGGCTGCTTTTCTTCTTTGGGATAGCTTGCCAGCGGCCGTTCAGGCGGATTATGGTAAGATAAAAGAGAAATTGCAGGAGGCTTTCGGACAAAGACATTTTCTAGACTGTTTTAGGGCAAACCTCTCTGCCCGCCTCCGTGCTCCCGGAGAGATTCTGGAAGTATATGCAGCAGAAATAAACAAGCTAGTTCAAGAGGCATTCCCAGGCTACGGTGATATAGCTCAGAAGGAGGAGAAATTTCGCAGATTTCTGGCTGGACTTGACCCAGCTCTGAGAGTTAAATGTCACGAGCAGGGAGCTACTGATTTGGATGAAGCCCTGACCATCGCCGGCCGGTGTGAGATGGCCAGAGAGGCCTTAAAGATGGACTATATCAACACACAGATACGCCAGCCTCCCACGGAAAGCAGTGCAGCGGCCATGGTGCACTCCATATCTGAGGGAGGTGGCTTGTACAGAGCTATGGACAGACTTACTGCAGATATGAGGGAAATGAGAATGGAAATGAAACAGATGGCAGAGGAAAACAACCGACTGCGATCCAGCCGTTGGAAAGATGAACGGAAAGCCCATTACCCAGTACGTGGAGGTCAGTGTCAGTGTACCTGTGGAGAACAGGGCTGTCAGCCTCGCCCATGGGGTGAACAGAGAGGGCGTTCACCTGACCGTGGCTGGCGCGAGCGGCGCGCAGAAGGAGGCCCCAGAGAGAAACAGGACTACTGGGCACCCTCCAACAACCGAGCCAACTCCCCAAGTTGGCGGGGTCCAAGACCTGCTAGGAGCCCCTCTAATGAGGACACACAGAGACGGCGAGGTGTGCATTTTCTCTCCCCCAGGGGGGGAGACTCAGCAAACCAGTCGGGAAAAGAGATGTAGCTGATGTTGCGGCCCAAACACCAGCTACAGAACCTATGGGCCCTCTGGAGGGAGGAATGTTTATCCCCTCCACGAGTAATGCTATGACATCGAACATGACAGAGAAGCAAACCTCATACGTGAGGGGAGGCATTGAAGGGACTGAAATTAACATATTAGTCGATTCAGGAGCAACCGAGTCATTTATCAGTGACAGTTTCCGCACGTCTGTTCCAGCCCTGCACAAGCGGCCCCTAACGGCGGACTTTATTGCTGCACGGGCGGTGAATGGACAGATGCTTGACACACTGGGCACCATAACAGTAACTCTGCGTCTGGGGAGGACCTCCCGGCAGCAAGTTTTCCACGTCATTAGGGGGTGCACACAAACAGCGCTGCTGGGCTTGGACTTTCTAGTCACTAATCACGCCCTCCTGGATTATGGCCGTGGCAAATTACACCTATGGGACGCTGTACTTCCACTCCTGATTGGCAAAGATCTGATTCCTGAGTGTTGCAATGTTTCCATCGCCACCGTCATGACACTGCCCGCCCTCAGCGAGATGTTGGTGCCTGTGTGTGTGTCCCCACCTGGGCCCATTGACCAGCTTCCTGACTTTGTGGGCTACTTATCACCCAACCTCAAAGGCAAAAGTGAGTGTGTAATAGCTCACACAGTGACATCTGTGACAGATGGGGTTACCACAGCCCGTGTGCTGAACCCTACCAATCAGGACATTATACTGAGAGAAGGCGTGCATCTGGGGGAGTTTTTCTCTGTGGATGAATCCGAGATTGTGTCACTCCCACAGGATCTAACGGAGACTGTCTCTGCCATTTCATCCAGTAATGTGCCTTTTGTGTCACTGGAGGAGTCTCCCGCTAGTCAGCAGCAGAAAACACAACTGGCTGCACTGCTGGCAGATTATCGGGAGATATTCAGCACATCAAAAGGGGGGACTGGCAAAGGCACAGGTATCCAACATCACATCAAGACCGGTGATCATTCCCCTCTACGGCAGCGCGCCTACCGGACTTCACCAGAGAAGAGAGAGGAAATCGACAGGCAGGTGGCCGCCCTGTTGGCTGACGGGGTAATTGAGGAAAGCTGCAGCCCCTGGGCCTCACCTGTTGTTCTTGTTAAGAAGAAAAATGGTGAGTGGAGGTTCTGCATTGACTATCGTCGCCTGAACAGTGTAACTGTGAAAGACTCTCATCCTCTCCCCAGGGTGGACGAGACCCTGGATGCGCTGGCGGGCTCCCTGTGGTTCAGCACGTTGGACTTCTCTAATGGATATTGGCAGGTCGAGGTCGCTGAGGAGGACAGGGAGAAAACTGCCTTCACAACGGGCCGGGGCCTCTACCAGTGGCGGTCTATGCCGATGGGTCTTACCAACTCACCTGCAACCTTCCAGCGCATGATGGAGCTGGTGCTCAGAGGGCTCCCATGGCAGGTGTGTATGGTGTACCTCGACGACATTTTAATATACAGCCCCACCTTTGAGGACCATCTCTCCAGTCTGCACAAAGTTTTCTCCAGGATTCAGGCAGCCGGCCTCAGGCTGAATCCTAAGAAGTGTTACCTGGCTCGAGAGCATGTAGTGTTCCTGGGACATGTTGTTTCTCGCCACGGCTTACAGCCCGACCCTCGAAACACGGACAAAGTTAGGGCCTGGCCCACACCACAGAATCCAACCGAGGTGAGGGCATTTGTGGGCCTCTGTTCTTACTACCGGCGCTTTGTTAAGAACTTTGCCCAGCGTGCAGCCCCTCTGCACCGCCTCACCTGCAAAGACACGCCTTTTAAATGGACTACTGAGTGTGACACAGCCTTTGAGTACCTGAGAGGGGTGCTTTCATCTGCTCCAGTTGTCACCATGCCTGACTTTAACATCCCCTTTAAAGTGTCCACAGATGCCTCCATGGAAGCGGTTGGGGCTGTATTGGCTCAGGACCGGGACGGACTGGAGCGAGTGGTGGCATATGCTAGCCAATCACTCACTTCCTCAGAAAGGCGCTGGTCTACATTTGACAGAGAGCTGTGGGCGGTAGTGTGGGCTATACGCCAATTCAGACATTACATTGGATCAGCTGCCTTTACCATCATAACTGATCACAAGCCTCTGCTGGGCCTGCGTAACATGTCTATTGACAAGGATCCCACGGGACGCAGAGCTAGATGGATATTGGAACTGGACCCTTATAACTGGAGGATACGGCACAAGGACGGACAGCAGCATACTAATGCTGATGCACTCTCGCGGCGTCCTTGAGACCCCGGGCCCAGTGTGGTAAATGTCACCACAGGTGAGGCAACCACACAAGTGAATGTCATAGGCTCGGACAAAGAGCCGAGATTTCCCCAAACCGACACTCATCTTCTTCAGACACCTACGGGGAACCCTCAGACCTCTGACTTCGACACAGGGGAGCAGCATGTGGAGAGGAACAGTGAGACGCAGGACTTGTCTTTTATGCATGCGCTTTCACATGATGGAACAGAAATGGGGGAGCTACAAAAGGCTGACCCAGATATTAATCAGGTATTGGACTGGATGGAGAGGAGTGGCTTGCGGCCACCTAAGGGGCAGATGAGAGGTAGGTCCCGAAGGCTTAGGAAATTATGGACTGAATATCCCCGCCTCTTGGTTGTTAATGGACTACTCTGCAGGGAGGTGAACTCTCCCCTCACCGGAGATGCTCTGTGTCAGGTTGTCGTGCCCTCCTCGCTTATCCCTGAGGTGCTGCAGCATCTGCATGGGGGCTCTGCATCGGCACATTTCTCAGTGGAACGGGTGTGGGAACGTGCAAGGAAAACTTGCTACTGGCCCTTCATGTTCAAGGATATTCAACGGTGGTGTGAGCAATGCATCCCATGTCAAACCCGCAAGGCCCCAGTGCCTAAGCAGCGTGCACCAATGGGGAGCGTTCAGGCAACTCGGCCATTCCAGAGAGTGGCAACTGACATTCTTGAACTGCCGGTGACGTCTTCGGGAAACAGATATGTGTTAGTAGTGGAAGACTACTTTACCAAGTTCGTGAACCTGTATGCTCTCCCTAACCAAACAGCCCAGTCAGTAGCACAGTGTTTGTTTGGAGACTATGTGCTGGTGCATGGTGTTCCGGAAGTGGTTCACAGTGATCAGGGCCGGCAGTTTGAAGCTGAGATTGTTCAGAGACTGTGTCAGCTCCTGGGGATTAAGAAGACGCGCACTGCACCTTATAATCCCAAATCGGACGGGATGGTTGAACGCTTTAATCGCACCCTCATTGACCAGCTAGCCAAGTCTTTACTCGCCTGTGGTGGTGAGTGGGATGAGTATCTGAAACAGGTGGCGTTCGCCTATAACACCTCTGTTCATGCCTGCACCAACTACACGCCGTACTATTTAACTCACGGACGGGAGGCTCGTGTTCCAGTGGATGTGTTGGTGCCATCGCAGCTGGTGCGTTCAGACTTACCTCTTACTCATGCAGACTTTGTGGCCTCTCTGGCAGAGAGGCTGGGGACTGCTTTCGCTGGTGCCAGGCAGGGTGGCGCCACCGCTCACGAGAAGCAAAAGCTGTACTATGATGGCTCCGTCCGTCACCAGCCGTATGTGGTAGGGGATCTGGTATGGCTGCGTAACCCGACAGAGGACCGTATGAAGCTTGCCCCCCACTGGAAGGGGCCTTACAGGGTCCTGTCGGTGTTGGGCTCTCGGGGGGAACCTGGACTCGTCTATCATATTTGCAGCCCTTTGGACTTTGATGGACAAGGGCAGGTCGTCCATTATGATAGACTGAAACCATACACACTACCGATGGCTGCTGGGTTTTCGGATAGCCTGCCAGCTTCTCCTCTTCATGTTCCCTCGCTGCTGGACGAGGGGTCGCCAGAGGGGGACTTTGCGGGCGGGGAGCCGCTGGCCTCTGGTGACACAGGAACTGGTCAGATTACAGGCACCGGGGAGCAAATACAGACTGTTTCTCGTTATGGGAGGACTGTGAGGAATCCAGTTCATTTGAAGGACTTTGTCCTATTGGGGTAGCTAAAAAAAAAAAAAAAAAAAAAAAAAATGAAACAGTATTGTAAAGAGGATGTTAACGTCGGAGTTTCTGTTGAATGGTTGTAAAGATCGCTTGACGTGTTTCTTACTGTGTGATCATATTTTGTCGAATATGTATAGTATGTCTGGCTGCTATGGTGTATCAGGAATTTCTGGTGTACGTGGGGAATGGTGTGGCATGCGTACTGTTATTGTTATTCAGATGCTGTACTATGGTTCTGGATTGTTTCTGGGGTTCCCGGATTCATATGTGTGTTTTTTTAATTTTTTTATTTTTTTGGGTCAGGGTATGTTTTCTGCTATAGATGTGTTTGGGAGGACAGGGTGATGATGTTATGGACTTGCCTGTGTTTTGGTTGTTGTTTTGTTCTGCACTTTTGCTGTTATTGCATTGAAACGTGGACGTTTCTTTTCGTTGGAGGGGAGGTATGTAACCTATTTTTATGGACTTACCTCACTGATGTTATGTCACGGTTATAGGCTTTTATTTTGAAGGGTTAGGAGGGAGCGGATGTGTTACGCTGGTAGTGTTGGAGTTGCTGAGTGAGAAAGAGAAGTGCAAAAATAAAGTGGTCTACTGAAACGGGAGCCTCCGTATTTATTGTTTTATAGTATTTCACAGTATAAGCGTCCTACGAGAAACCCTCGGCTACACCAATTTTAAAACTAGACTCAAGACTGAACTGTTTTTAATTGCCTTTTGCTAACTGCCGACTTGCTCTATGTTGTATGCCCTCTTACCTGTTTTCAAATGTATGCCTATCTGGCTATCTGCACTTTTAACCTCCCTCTGATTTCTTACTTTATATATGTATTTGTATTTTTACACTATGATTACACTGACTATTTCATGCTTTTTTATGCTATTTGTTTGTTTGTTTTGTTTTTATTATTGTATGTTAATTTATTTCTTGGGGGGGGGGGGGGATTTTCCATGTTTTTATCACTGTTATTATCATGTTTCTTGTTAAGCACATTCTTACGTTCTCATGTGCGTAAAACACTATATATATATATATATATATATATATATATATATATATGACGCGAGACTCTTATCGCGCGATAAAAAAATTATCGCCGTTAATCTATTCTCAAAGTTGGGTTGGGAGCTGGGTCTATACCGGATTTCCACCAAGGAAAGGAAGGTAAGCGCCGCGGAACGGCTGCGCTGCGGAACGGCTGCGTCCTCTGCCCGGCGACCCCCCCCCCAACACGTTCTCATCCCAACTCGTAATATACCGACGATTTGTCACGCCCCTAGACGTCTGATACTGACGCAAAAGGTACCCTCCCGCGTCTGTGTTAAACGATCTGGGGGTTCTCATAAACCCGTTCGCGTTGGTAAGAGACGAGCAGAGTCTACAGCGTCCGCTCGCACAGCAGAGTCTACAGCGTCCGCAGTCTACTGTGAAGCAATTCACTCCAAAAAGGGTTAGGGTTATGGTTAGGGTTAGGGTTAGCGTAATCTATCACCGTGACCAGGTTATTATTGAAATGAATGGACGCTGTAGACTCTGCTTGTCTCTTACCACCGCGAACGGGTTTATGAGAACCCAGATCGTTTCACACAGACGCGGGAGGGTACCTTTTGCGTCAATGTCAGACGTCTAGGGGCGTGACAAATCGTCGGTATATTACGAGTTGGGATGAGAACGGGCTGCCCCCCCCGTCGGTCGTAGGTCTGGGCAGTGCCGCCTTAATGCACGGGCTTACCTGGGCTTCAGCCCGGGGCCTCAGCCAATCAGGGGCCTCTTAAAAAATATATATTTAAAAAAAGATGATAAACGTCCGTATTCGCAGTGTCATTACTGACCCCCCCCCCCCCCCCCCCCCCGGTCAACAATCACGCACCTCTCCCCCTCCAGTCAGCAATCGCGCCCCCCCCCCCCATCAACAATCGCGCACCTCTCCCCCTCCGGTCTCCCCCTTTTAGTCATTATTTAGGCAGCACACGCATATTATGAATGCCTTCGACAGAATTCAAATGAGCCATTTTAATCTAGATTAATCTAGATTAATTCCAAGATTACAGTTAGATTAATCTAGATTAAAGAAATTAATCTATGCCCAACACTAATATATAGCCTATATATATATATATATATATATATATATATATATATATATATATATATATGTCAGCTGGGGGGTATACTACGAAGCTCGCTGAACATATCCAGGCTTTCTTGGGAAAACCTTGATTGCTAAATATGAAACTTGCAATCAGAGTTAAACGGTTCCACGAAGCTCACTTAAAGTAAATTTGTCAAGCCAGGTTTTCCGCTTTAGTTTCAATGCGCGTTCACATAAAATGGGCGTAAACTATGGGGGTATTATTGAGACAATATTATTTGTGTGTGCGTATCTCAATCTGTGTGTGTGTAATAAGATTTGTGTGTATTCACATTTGTGTGTATTCACATTTGTGTGTGCATAATAAGATTTGTCTGTCTGTATTCACATTTGTGTGTGTGTAAAAAAATCTGTGTCTGTATTCACATTTGTGTGTTTGTGATAAGATTTGTGTGTCTGTATTCACATTTGTGCGCGTGTAAAAAAAATGCAGCACCCAGTGATGTTAAGCGTGTCATTGTCATGGGGAAGATGGCTGCCGTTAATGAGACTGGCCGGTCGTCGGAAACTTCGAACAACTCATGGGTAACGTTTGTTTTCCTCATAAATAAACGCATTGTAAAGCCCATGAGTTGTTTGAAGTTTCCGACGACCGGCCAGTCTCATTAACGGCAGCCATCTTACCCATGACAATGACACGCTTAACATCACTGGGTGCTACGCGCCGACTAGTGGTGTGTAGACTGCATTGCGTGAAGTTACAGACAAATCGTTTTTACACACGGATCGCATTTGCAGATCTGCACGGCAGAAGTGTGCCAAAATCCACGTGTAAAAAGACGGCCAATCAGAGCTCCCGCCTGAGTTATAACTGATGACAGACATTTACAGATCTCAGTACACATTTTTTTTTACACGCACACAAATGTGAATACAGACACACAAATCTTATCACAAACACACAAATGTGAATACAGACACGCAGATTTTTTTACACACACACAAATGTGAATACAGACAGACAAATCTCATTACGCACACACAAATGTGAATACACACAAATGTGAATACACACAAATCTTATTACACACACACAGATTGAGATACGCACACACAAATAATATTGTCTCAATAATACCCCCATAGTAAACCAACGATATTCACCTTGACGCAATGGATCCGACGGAGCGAACACGGGCTATGTATGTCACTCAGGAGGAGAAAGTAGTGATTATGAACTCATACAAGGAGTTTAAAAAGCAAATAACGGCAAGGGGCGATACAGTTGCCCATAATAAGGCTAGGGAGGCGTGCTGGCAAAAAACAGCAGATTCTGTGAATGCGTAAGAATTGTTCGCCATTAATCCCAATAGAGTGCATATGATTGCAAAATGCAAAAGCAACCTCCAACTTGCTTTATTGTGTAATTTAGGGAATTCCTTTCAAATACATCCTATATGTAAGAAACGTATTTCATGTGCGTATTTTCATGTATGTGAGCTGAACGCCAGCGACCGGGGTTCATATCTTGCCTGTTCCATTATCATGCCTTTACCCCCATCTAGATTACCAAACTGGATAATTCCATAACATTAATGAATAAGTATTCCATATGACATAAGAAATATAACTTATTAAAATACACATAAATGTACTTCACTTGGGAATCGAACCCAGCACGCAGAATCTCAAGACTGACGCCCTACCGCCACTCATTCACGTATACAGGTGTTTTCTTTTACCTACAAGTTGATAACTTGCAACTTGACAGTTTGTGTTGGCAAAAAGTTGGGAAACACCACGAACATATTTAGCAGTGTATTTAGGGCAGCTACAACCTTGCGTATTGCAAGGCACCTTTTTGCTTATATTTTCGATTGGAGCTGAGCCAACTAAATACTGCCCCACTTGGAGTTGCTGCACTGCCCCCCCCTGTGTGCCCGAGTTGCTGTGTCGACTTGCTGTGCTCTCTTTTCCCAGGTCGAGGTCAGACCAAAGACCCCGGCTTTAGGGCTGAACGATTAATTGCATTTGCGATAATATCGCGAATTCGCGATATGACAAAACGCGATTTTCTAACCGCAAAGGCTGCGATTTGATTGGTCACGTGACTTGCGAGTGAGCCGAGCGGAGCAAAGTAGAGCAGGCAGGAAGAGACGCTGCGCTTTACCCTGCTGCACAATGGCCTCAGGCTCGTCAGAAAAGCGCACAGCTGAAAGTTGTTTTTGTTTTTTTAAATGTATTTTATTTATTAATCCGCACTTCCAGACCGTCACCGGGGCTTCAGAGTAATGTGTCCGATGAGAGTAGCCCTCTCCCGGACACACACGCCAGCTTTTACCGCTGTTTTATTCCATCCGCACTTCCAGACCGTCACCGGGGCTTCAGAGTAATGTGTCCGATGAGAGTAACCCTCTCCCGGACACACACGCTAGCTTTTACCGCTGTTTTTTATTTTTTTATTTTTTTTAAATCCGCACTTCCAGACCGTCACCGGGGCTTCAGAGTAATGTGTCCGAGGAGAGTAACCCTCTCCCGGACACACACGCTAGCTTTTACCGCTGTTTTATTTTCAACTTTCAGCTTTATTTTTTTTATATTTATATCTGACTGTATATTTTATTCATTTATTTATAGACTGTCCTGTTAAGTTCAGACAGTGTTTAAGAAGTGCAGTCCACGTTTACATATCATGTTTCATGAAACGTGAAAAGTTAGACATGTTGAAGAGGTAAAGCCACAGATTTGTTTGCTTTATTGTTGTAATCTGCGCTTTAAATAAATCTGATAATGTTTATTATGAAACAGATTGATTTATTGCTTGTGTTCGTTGAAAAATACATGAGAAGAGGACCTTGAAAAAATAATCGCATATTAAATCGCAATCGCAATATTGAGGGGAAAAAATCGCAATTCGATTATTTTCCAAAATCGTTCAGCCCTACCCGGCTTGCCTAACCCCTGAACCCGGATTGCTGTGTCCAAATAAGAGTGACGACCCTGAGTCGGCCACCCCCCACGTTTGTAGGGTGGATACGTGTGTGACCCCTTTCTCCCAGGCAGAGGTCCAGGCCCTCCAGGTGTGGTGGCCAGCCGCGACTGGACACGACCCGAACCACGGTTCGGGGTGGTGTAGACATTGAGTGGGGGAGTGTGGCCGGAACCCCACGGGCCTAGGAACGGCATCCGTGACCCTTGCGGAGACTCTCTCACGAACCCTTTTTAAATATTTGAAAATAAAAGCTGTATATTTTTATACTTATTACTTGGTCTCTCTGGTGGTCATTGGCGGGTGTGGATGCTCCTTGAGGTAGGGTATTTAGCGCCTTAGAGCGCCCCCCTAGCGGTCAGATAGATAGATAGATAGATAGTCTCAGTCTCTCTCTCGCTCTCGCTTGCTCTCTCTCTCTCTGTGTGCATGCTGGGAGTGTGTGGAGAGCGTTGGTGAGTTCGCGGAGAGTGAGTCTTTTCTAACTTTATTTCTCTTTTCCACGATGTGATTGTGATTGCGATGTGAGGGTTTAGTGAATGTAGTGCGGGGAGAGTTTCTATAGTGCGGTGAGTTTGAGTCGTGTTTCACGGCGGGGATGGCGTCCTCGGAGACGCCTTCCCTCTCGATCCGACACGGGGTGCGGGTTCAGCCCGACCCGTCGGTGCCGGTGGAGGAGGTTCTCCTGGTGGTGGGAGACCAGGTGGGACACGCCAACCTGTCTCACGCCTCCAGGATGAATAAAGGAGTGGTGGTGTTTGTGAAAGAGGAGCGATTAGTGGCGGATCTGTTTTAGCGAGCGGAGTGACTCTGAACGGGTTGTACCTGCAGGTGTCCCCGCTCGCCGTCCCCTTTACCTGGGTCACCGTCTCCGGTGTTCCCCCGTTCATCCCCAACGAAGCGCTGGAACAAGAGCTGCAGCGCTTCGGGAAGATGGCGAGTGGTTTTAAGACGGTGGGTTTAGGTTGTAAGAGCGACAAACTAAAACACGTCCAGTCCTTCAGGAGACAGGTGCATATGTTCCTCACCTGTCCGTCGCAGACGCTGGACATGTCTTTTAGAGTCTGACATGGAGAGGGGAACTACATGGTGTACGCCAGCTCAGGGAGTATGAAGTGCTTTGAGTACGGGGATGTGGGGCATAGGCAGGCCGCCTGTCCGCATAGACCCGCGGGTGGACGCACTCAGACCGCCGCGGTGGCCGGAGATGAGGCAGCGGTGGTGGCGGCGGCCGCGCGGCGGCACCTGCCGCCACTAAACGGCGGAGCGGCCCCACTCCTCCGACAGAGTCTGGTGGAGGACAGGCCTCCAACAGACAGACGGAGGAGCAAGCGGCTGAGAGAGCAGCTGAGACAGCGGTGGTGGACAGCTCCGCTGTTTTAGAGGAAAGGCCAGGAGCAACTGAGGAAACCAAGGAGGTGCAGACAGCAGGAGAGGAGGTCCGTGGGGGACACAGCGGCGGAGGACAGGCAGCAGAATCTGACCAGAGTCAGGCTGCCGGTGTAGAGGTAAGGAGGGGGGAGTCAGGTGGGACACGGACTGTGGGTGAGGACGAGGAGGGGACAGAGGAGCAGACAGCAGCTGTAGGCAGCTCGGCTGCTTTAGAGGAAGGCCCAAGTAACTGGGGTGGTGCAGACAGCAGGAGAGGAGGTCCGTGGGGGACACAGCAGCAGAGGACAGGCAGCTGAGTCTGACCTCAGTCAGGCTGCCGGTGTAAAGGTGAGGAGGGAGGAGTCAGGTGTGACACGCAGTGTGGGTGAGGACGAGGAGGGGATGGAGTGTGACTCAGACTCTGACTGTGTTTCTGTAGCAGACTCACAGTCTTTAAGTGGAGATATGTACATTAGAGGATATTAACAACTTCCTAGATGAAACGTTTGGACGATCCGTTAAAATAACAGATTATTTCCCGGATCGAGATAAATTTATGAAAACTGTCACAGCTCTACAGAAAATGGTCGGAATCGACATTTTAGACGAAAAGAAACGTTTTAGACTAAAGAAACATATGACGGCCTTAAGAAAGACAAAGAAAGGAAGAGGGATAAAATGTTTAAAAACTCATGTTTTAAAATGTTGATGTTGATGAATGTGGTGCACTTCTTACTGCTCCCTTTGACCTTTCCTATCTTTCTTTCTCTGCCTCTGATGGATAAGCTCAGTATAGGAATTTTAAACATCAACGGAGGGAGAGACCAGAATAAGCGTTTATTAGTGTCACAGATGGTCTCCCAAAAAAAGTTGGATATAATTTTCCTACAGGAGACCCACAGTGACACAAACAATGAGGTGGACTGGGGTCTGTCTATACCTTATCCCATGGCACCAACCTGTCTGCAGGTTGTGGCCACGCTCATCTCTCCAGGCCTGGACATTAAAGTCACCTCCACCTCGGAGATAATGGCAGGCAGAGCTGTGGCTGTCAAAGCTGAAATTCATGGATTTATCTTTTGGCTGATCAACATCTATGCTCCAAATCAGGGCCCAGACAGGCTGGCCTTGTTTCAAAAACTCTCCGATTTTATCAAACAGTGCAGTCAGGACGAGGTCCTAGTGATGGCGGGTGACTGGAACTGCACCACGGACTTCATGCTGGACAGAACAGGACAGGAGCCCCACCTACAGTCTGCTGCGGCCTTGGCACAGCTGGGAGCGGAGGCGGGAGTGGTGGACGTTTGGAGGGTCAAACACCCGAGTGATAGACAGTACACATGGGTGAAGGTGGTGGATGGGAGGGTGAGTGCAGCCAGATTAGATGGGATATACACGTCACATTCACACAGCAATAGATTATTAAACAGTCACATTTTTCCAGTAGGGTTCACTGATCACCATTTAGTCACGTTAGATTTTCACATCACACAAACACCTAAATGCACCTCATATTGGCACTTTAATGTAAAGCTGCTGCAGGATACTGATTTTTGCAAAACAATTGAGACTTTCTGGGAAATTTGGAGGGGGAGGAAGGGTGAGTTTGAGTCTTTGAGTCAGTGGTGGGAGGTAGGTATAATAGGGGTGGGGGAAAAAAATCGATACAGTATAGTATCGCGATATTTTGCGTGACAATACTGTATCGATACACGGATGGCAAGTATCGATATTTTATGATCATTAATATTGCAAATATAAACTTTTTTTAATGGAAATAAAATTAATTGCTGTTTCAGTCCACTCGATGGTGCTGCTGCGTTTTTTTCTGGTGAGAAGGAGATCAGGGTGGGGGCGGGGTGATTTCTCTCAAACCACAAAATGGATCCGAAGGAGAAAGATGTGAGGAATGCGCCGTCGGCTTTTAAATCGAAAGTCTGGACTTATTTTGGTTTTTATGACCAAGAAGGGAAGAAGGACATGGACATGACACGTGCGATTTGCAAGGACTGTCGTATGAAAATAAAATACTCAGGGAATACTACGAACCTGAGGGCTCATCTAACACGCCACCATCCAGAGCTAGCAGCGCTAACCGAGGACGGCGAAGCTAACGGTAAACCAGCTCCACCGAAAAATCAACCAACACTGGACACACTTGGCATGACAAAACTACCTCGCAGTTCTGAACGAGCTAAGAAAATAACACAATCGATCACTTATTTCATGTGCAAAGACCTGCGTCCTTACAGCAATATATCGCAATATATCGCAATATATCGTATCGCAATACTCACCATATCGCAATATATTGAAAATCGCAAGTATCGTGATAATATCGTATCGCGAGACCTCTGGTGATTCCCACCTCTAGTAGGTAAGGTACACATTAGGGTTTTCTGTCAGCACTACACTAGTCACTCCACAACACATCAGGAACACCATACAGCAGTTAGAGCACGACATCAGGGACATGGAGGACAGGCTTCACACACACCACAGCATAGACACACACACACTGCACCAAAAGAAACAGGAACTGAGCACGTTTTTACAGGAGAGGGTTAATGGGGTTTTAGTTAGAGCACGTTTCACCACCATCCAGGAGATGGACGCTCCTACCGCTCTTTTTTAATTTAGAAAAATCAGTATCATGTAAAAAACAGATGGTCTGTCTCCGCCTTCCTGATGGGTCTGTAACAACAGACCAGGGTATGATGAGGAGACATGCGGTGGATTTTTACAGTGCCCTTTACAGAGCGGAGGTCGTCCATGGAAGGTGCCAGGATGAGCTGCTGCAGGGACTTCCTCAGCTCAGCTCCGAGGACAGAGTCTCCCTGGACGCGTTAATTTCGCTGGAGGAACTTACCACTGCTGTGGGACAGATGGCCTCTGGGCGGGCCCCGGGGCTGGATGGTCTGCCAGTGGATGTATATAAACATTTCTGGAGATTTTTGGGTGCCGACCTGTTGGGGGTCCTGCAGGAGTGCTCAGGGTCAGGATTGCTGCCGGCCTCCTGGCGGAGTGCTGTTCTCTCGCTCATCCCGAAAAAAAGGAGATTTGGCCCTTTTAAAAAACTGGAGGCCTGTGGCATTATTATGCACAGATTATAAACTTATGTCTAAGGTGCTCGCCAACAGGCTTAAAAAAGTACTTGATCAAATCGTCCACAGGGACCAGTCATACTGTGTCCCGGACAGGTCCATTATGGATAACCTGTTTTTAATGAGAGACTTGGTTGATGTATGCAAATTGTACAGTTTTGACACAGGGGTGTTTTCACTGGACCAGGAGAAAGCGTTTGACAGGGTGGATCATGGTTTTCTTTTTGGTACTTTACAGGCTTTTGGTTTTGGTGGTGGGTTTTTGTCACTGCTGGGTTTGTTGTATAAAGACGCGTGTTGTTTGGTGAAGGTGGGTGGAGGGCTGAGCTGTCCAGTCAGAGTTGGGAGGGGCATCAGACAGGGCTGTCCCATTTCTGGACAGCTCTACAGTATAGTGATAGAACCGCTACTTTGTAGACTTAGGTCTAGGTTGACAGGGCTGCGTTTACCCGGTCTGCCCCAGTGCCCCCCGCCCCCTAGTGTTATCGACCTATGCGGATGACATTAGTGTTTTAATCAGAAATCAGGGGGATGTAGACAACCTGACAGAAAGCCTCACACTGTACCAGAAGGCTTCCTCTGCAAAAGTAAATTGGGACAAGAGTGAAGCATTGCTAATTGGGCAGTGGACAGACAGACAGATACCAAAGCTACCGGGGGACCTGGGCTGGGGTAGACAGGGACTCAGGGTACTAGGTGTCTCCCTAGGGACTGAGGAATATGAGAGGAGGAACTGGGAGGGTGTTCTGGAGAAGGTGTGTGCCAGACTAACCAAATGGAAATGGTTGCTCCCTCAGCTCTCCTACAGGGGTCGGGTTCTCATCGCCAATAACTTGGTCGCCTCGGCCCTTTGGCACAGACTGACAGTCCTCACACCACCGAGAGGCCTGATTAATGCCATCCAGAAAGAGATCGTGGACTTTTTCTGGTCTGGGCAGCACTGGACACGGGCCTCTGTCCTGTATCTGCCGGTGCAGGAGGGTGGACAGGGACTGGTGGACATAAACTCGTGGGTCACAGCTTTCAGACTGCAGACTGCGCAGAGGCTGCTGTACAGCCTTGGTCTACCATGGACAGACACAGCTTGTCTCCTGCTAAGGAAGGCTGGACGACTTGGATACGATGAGCAGCTTTTCCTGGTCCAGCCTCAGTGTGTGGATACAGAAACTGGACTAACATCTTTTTATCTGTCGGTGCTACAGGCCTGGCAGACAGTAACAGCAAAGCGGAAGACTGGGACCACACCAGGGATGTGGATCTTTGAGGAGCTGCTCTTTGGAAATGACATCATCACCTCCCAGGTCCTGTCATCTGCCAGCCTGAGAGTCAGACTGATAGAGGCTGGACGAGTCAAACTGGGTCATCTGCTGAAGACGTCTGTCCCTCATCTAGCAGACATGCTCTGCATCAGGTCTACCAGAGTGCTGCTCAGGCTGGTGGAGGAGGTCTGTGCTTCCCTGCCAGCAGGCCTTAGAGCGTTTGCTGAGAACCGTACTCTATCTGACCAATGGGATGATGAATGTGAGTACGTCTTTCCCTCCCTGGTTGTGTCTCCAGTTGTGGGACAGTGGCAGTCAGAGGAAGACAACCTTCTGAGGTTGAAAAACCCAGAGTCCACAGACTTGGAGACTCTGGGGAAGAAAGATCTTTATCTCCTCAGTGTTAAGGTTCTGAACTTATGCTCCCTGGCAGGGGTGAAGGTGTCGAGGTGGACTGAGTTTTTTGGTGTGGGATCCTCCCCGAGGGGCTGTTGGCGGTCCCTGTACAAACCTCCTGTCAACAAACGGACAGGAGACCTCCAGTGGAGGATTGTACACGGGGCCATAGCTACGAACAGGTATCTGGTGCACATTGATCCGAACACAGGGGATGGTTGTCCATTCTGCTCCCAGTCAGAGACAGTCTTCCATCTCTTTGTCCAGTGTCCCAGATTAGAGGCTCTGTTCAGGCACCTACAGGGGTGGTTTCAGGGGTTAGGTGTGGGTTTTTCTTTCAGGCTTTTTATTTTTGGACCATGGTACTCCCCAAAAAAGAAGTCTGTCCATCAACTAATTAACTTTGTGTTGGGGACAGCTAAGTTGGCGATCTGGAAGACAAGGAAAAATAGGATCAGAGGTCAGGGGTCAGAGGACGTGGTGTCCATGATGACCGTGCTGCTGGCAGCCCGGCTCAGAGTAGAGTTCGGTTTGTATGAACTGACTAAAAGGAGGGAGATGTTTGTGGGGATGTGGGGGATCAAAGATGCTCTGTGTTCAGTCAGAGAGAACTCTCTGATACTGAACTTTTAAAAAATGTGTTTTTGTTTTTGTTTTGTTTTGCTGGCTTGGTTTTTGGCTTTTGAGTTGGTTTTGTGAGTTCGAGTCTTGAGAAAGAAAAGGTTGAACTGTAAAAGGAAAATTGAGGTTTGATTGTTTTGAAATTCAAATTCTCTCTCTCTCTTGCTCGCGCGCGCATGAGAAAGAATCCCTGTGTTTTTGGAGTGCTTGCTCCTTCAATAGTCTCCTCTTTTTATAATCGCAGCCAGATAATATTGGATACAGGGGTGCAGATCTGATGTCAGGATTGGGGGGGACACAAAAGTGTTTGTTTTTTTGCCCGCAACTCATACCATGCCGCCATATCATTAAAAAAGTACTGCACAGGGAATCATTTATTGTGCTTACCTTTCTTGTTTATTTGTCCTAAACAGCCAACAGCGCGTATCACTGCTTACTTAACTGTTATATTAGTAAATCATAATTTAAAGGGTCTCGGGCATGTAATGTCTACTCATGTTCTTATCTTTCGCCTCCCTCCAACCCTCCCAGATCCCCAATTCTTCTCACCATCTTCCAGTGTATGGGACTACTTTATGCATGACTAATCGATATAAATAATTTAGGGTGTTTTTTATTGGGGGGGACAATTCATGTTCCTCAGAAATTGGGGGGGACATGTCCCCGTCCCCCCGGGATCTGCACCCATGATTGGATAATTTCGGTCGTTTAGACATGATGCTGCAGTATGTATTCCTTATCTTCAGTGATAGCTTGTGAGAGCGGGAGGCGGCTGCAGGTGCAGCGCGTGATTGACACGATTTTTTGAATAGTTGGCCCACATTTTGCAATTGCCTAGTTGGCCTATATGGACGCGCCGGGCCTGCTGCTAACGTTACTGAAGCCATTAACGTTACGGGAGAGGGGACACCGAATTAGCGTTGTCAAACTCCACAACAGAAGTTGAAGTGGCTACGGCTGTGATTCGCAGACTTGATAACATGGCCTGGCTTTGATGCTTAACACCCTATGCAGTCGCTGTGTGTGAAGCTGTTTTAGTTGACCCTAAATCTGCTATGGGGTGCTTGTTCAGATTCTAAATAAAGTGTCTTGTCGTAGTAATTCAGCAATGTTGATTGATTTGATTTTTAAGGCTGTTGAGGGATGTCAGTCTGATGACACAGCATAGCATAGCATAACCCTTTGGCGCTTGTAATGTACGGTAAATGCTATTGCGCTATTTATGGAATAAATTGTATAGCCCACCCACTTTTATTCAGGCCCAGCTACAATTTGATTTCTGGCTACGCCACTGCAGACATGTCCAACACGCTAGCTAAGCTAAAGAGAGGTCCACCGTGCTAGCTGAGATAAAGACAGGTCCAAAGCGCTAGCTGAGGTATAAATAGACGTATTAATCCAATATAAATGATACTTTTTCAGTGCAGCGATAGTGTTGTGCAGTGGTTGAAAAACAATGTGCTCTTCCCATCAAACCTATTGAAAACCAAATGTACGCCAACGCTCCTACAGATCTACTCAATCTGCTTATTAAATATAGAGAACACAAATGGTATTCACAAGAGATGCTTTATTTTATGGTAATGAATTGCTTCCTCAAGACAACCCAAGAGTTAACACTAATTAGTCATGTAGAAAGGCTGTACAAAATTGGTCTAATGTCTCTTTAGCCCTGTTTGTATTATTTATCTGGTTGGTATTGATGTGTGCTGCTGGAACATCTTAACTTCCACTTTGGGAGGAATTCAGGATCTACCTAATCCAATCCATCGACAGTCGCGTGCCACAGGTGAATATCTTAGCCGACCATGGACCTCTTCCTCCCTCTCAACCGCACCTCATCCAGTTTCTTGATGACAGCCGAGGACTTTTTGGACGAGGCCGCGTAGCTCTTCAGCAGCTTCTGGAACAGTGCCTCCGTGTTGGGGTGGGTGCTGAGGAAGGCCTTCTCCAGCACGTACAGGTCCACTCCCTTGTCCTCAGGCAGGGCAGAGATGTAACTCAGGCCAAAGTCTATGAGCACCAGGCTGAGCTCTGCCGCGTCCCCCACCACATCTCCACTCGTCCTCAGCAACATGTTGGAGGTGGTGAGGTCCCCGTGCACCACGTCCTCATCGTGCATCTTGGCAATTATCTGGCCCACCTTGGCTGCCAGCGGTGCCAGGTGCTCCAGAGTCAGACCGGGATGGGGCCGCTGCTGAGTTGACACAATGTGGTCTCGCACCGTCACAGAATCCACTATGTCTTCCAGGAAGATGCAGTGGGAGGTGTAGTCTACAAAGTGGACCACAGGGGTTGGAATGCCTGAGAAGAAAATAGATTATTAATGTAACCGCAGGAATGCGTTCCCATTTCATGATGGTTCTCAAAAAAATTACAACAAATATTAACAATAAAGGGAATGTTGTTCGATTTGCACTATGTGGAGTCTGTGTGGTTGAAGGCTGGTTCAAGCAGCCTCACCTGGCCCGAGTCAGCCTGATTAGACTCTGGGGCTGAGGAAGAGCGCCGCTGTCATGACAGCGTTTAACAACTGCTCTGGGCCCAGTTTCCCGATAACGATGGATCCACGCTCGTACGATCTTCTTACGAATCATCTTTCGAATGATCGTTATTTTTTTCCGTGCATTTCCCGAAAACTCCTCTTAACATGAACGCGCGTGCACAGATCTAACGATCGATCGTAGCCTTGTACCTGTCCACTGACACGGTGCTGAAATACATATTATACCATGGTCTGGGTGAATACTCGATTCTGATTGGCTGGAGGGTGTAGGTTAAAAAGTGCACCTACCAGAGCTAGCTCTGACACCTACGAAAGACGTTGACGCTATGGCCATGTTGCTTGGCAACGCCTGCATACGGGAGATATTAAACAGTCTGCTCGACTTGTAAAAATAAAAAAACCCTCACAATTTTAACTCTAAAACACATTAAAGTATTATTAATTGATTAAATATTTCTTTCTTTCGTAAGTGACCATGGTATAAGCGGGATAATGCTAGCCTGGCAAGCCAGACCCACATCAGAAAGATGTACGGTCTGGCGCAGCTCCATTGGCAGTGTGGGCGGGATAAACGGTTGTCTTTCAAGTTCCCACTGCACGCAATAGGATAGCGCTACAACCAATCAGAGCAACGAAGAAGGTGACGTAGTCAGAGCGACGGCTCTGACTACGTAATTAATCAA
Source organism: Merluccius polli (assembly GCA_030340625.1). Classification (NCBI taxonomy): domain Eukaryota; kingdom Metazoa; phylum Chordata; class Actinopteri; order Gadiformes; family Merlucciidae; genus Merluccius; species Merluccius polli. The sequence goes on from JAOPHQ010006028.1 coordinate 27,913, forward strand.
AATTGAGAATAAATATTTATTTTCGAGGAAAGACTTCAGTGCCGTTCTTTGTTCTTTTCTCAAATAAAATGTTAACTTCAAGTCTTGAAGAGTCGCGGCCAAAGCCGAGTGGAAAAACAACCGTTCGCAAGCAGCAGCAGCCATTGTTGCATTTCTGTCGTCATTAGGTAGCCCGGCTTTCGACTCCGCCCCTCACGCTGTGATTGGTCAGACATACAAGACACACTTGGTGTTTCCAGCACCAAAAAGCGGACGGAGCTTTGCTAGACCTACACTAGCTGCCAAATAAATTTGCTGCCGCTAGGGGGTGTCTAGAGTTCTAGGCTAGGATAATGCCCTTCGAGGTGTCCATTAACAGAACCGTCACGCCTCCGCGTCGTCCATTCATTTCTGTTAATATTTAATCAATTTATAATACTTTAATGTGTTTTAGAGTTAAAATCGCGAGTTTTATTTATTTATTTTTATAAGTCGAGCGGACTATTTAATATCTCCCGTATGCAGGCATTGCCAAGCAACGTGGCCATAGCGTCTTCATAGCGTCAACGTCTTTCCTAGGTGTACACTTTTCAACCTACGCCCTCCAACCAATCAGAATCGAGTATTCACCCAGACCATGGTATAACAGACTAAGCTATATAGCCTATCGCAGCAGTTCCCAAACTTTATTTCCTGCACACCCCCTTCTACATCCCAACCGGGTTGGCGCACCCCCAATCCCCACTTCAAAAAAACAAAAAAAAAACCGCAACAAAGCTTTGTTTTATCACCATATAAAGACACATGTTTAATCATGCGCAAATAACCAGAACACGCATGACAATAACAACATCAACAAAGATTCAATATAATGCAACAAAGCTATGCACAAGTTTCCACTTTTAAGAGGATGAGTGACAGACACGGCTCAGTGACAGAAAGTAGGCCTACGGTTATTTTCAGCCGCGTAAAAGAAAAATTGCAGCAATAGGCCTATTAAATGACCGTGGACCTAGCATCATTATAACACAACGGTTATGGAAAATAGAACGACAGTACATTGAATTAAATTGCAATGAAGTTACAAACGATCCGCAACATTAAGAGAATAGGCTCCGAAACAGATAAACAGGGGGCCGGGATCCCACCTCGGCCGGCGCGCGCCGGCCCTCACTTTCATTGCACCGTGGGATTTCGTAGGACCCTCTGACTCGCGCGTGCGCTAGACTCCTCGGCCCGTGTTTCAAGACGGGTCGGGTGGGTAGCCGACATCGCCGCAGCCCCCTTGCGCCAGTTGTACGTGAGCCGGATCCCCGCCCTGAACGACGCGACGCGGTTGGGACGCACTGAGGACAGTCCGTCCCGGTCGACAGTCACGCCGGGGGCCCCGTCTCCAACTCCCGTGAGGGGGGAGGAAGGCGCAGCGAGATACTGTGTCCACGGCCCCGGGAAGCGGCGAGGTCGGAGCGGGGGGGCGCTGTAAAGCCAGAGGCCGAAGCCGCCGGCCACCTTCGCCCCCGAACCCTTCCAAGCCGACCCAGAGCCGGTCACGGCGCACCGCCGCGGAGGAAAAGAAGAAGAAGACAGCAGCTGTCTTCTTCTACGTTTCTATCAAAAACTAAGAAATTATAGTTTTTTTATTTAAAATAAAAGGGATTACAAAGGAAATGTTTACTGTTCATGTTTTTTTATTGTATGGAAAAATCCCACTTAAAAAACTGCACTGTAATTGTGTAATATTACACCAGACCGCCATTACATTTTTCCTCTCGCGCACCCCCTGGTGGCAGCTCGAGCACCCCTGGGGGTGCGCGCACCACACTTCGGGAATCCCTGGCTTATCGTAACTTTAGCGTCATCAGCTGGACATTCAGTGGTATTGGATGTTTTGTGCAACGTTAACAACGCTCGTAGCGCGCTACAAGTACCCCTGTAGCTCTCGTTAGCTACGAGCGTCTTAACGACGGTCGTTACGCAACAATGCTTTCGGGAAACGGCGTGAAAACTGTCTGATGGTCGTACGACGAACTTAACAAACCACTTAGGCTAACGATGCTTTCGGGAAACTGGGCCCTGGCCAATTCTCCAATAAACTAGTTTGTACCAGTGGCGGCTCGCCCATAGAGGGCGCTGGGGCGCCGCCCTCCCACCGACCTGCCTGCCTGTTTTTATTTTTTATATATATTTTTTTTTTTAAAAGAATCGGTGTTAATTACATGCTAATAATGATTTTACTTTAGAATGTGTTTAGAACTCTCCAGAATGATATCTGCATTCACTGTCACGTTCAACGTGTGTAGGCTAGCCAATAGGCTGTCTTCCCATGGCGCCAGTTTGATCAGCACAACAGTGCTGGAATTTAAGCCAATGGTTCCCCGGTTGCTATGCAAAAAAATATTTATTTCGCCAATCAGCGTCGTCGAATTTTATAACTTGGGGGCGCTCTGAAAATATACCACTAGTCGGCGCGTAGCACCCAGTGATGTTAAGCGTGTCATTGTCATGGGTAAGATGGCTGCCGTTAATGAGACTGGCCGGTCGTCAGAAACTTCAAACAACTCATGGGTAAGTTAACGTTTGTTTTCCTCATAAATAAACGCATTGTAAAGCCCATGAGTTGTTCGAAGTTTCCGACGACCGGCCAGTGTCATTAACGGCAGCCATCTTACCCATGACAATGACACGCTTAACATCACTGGGTGCTACGCGCCGACTAGTGGTGTGTAGACTGTATTGCGTGAAGTTACAGACAAATCGTTTTTACACACGGATCGCATTTGCAGATCTGCACGGCAGAAGTGTGCCAAAATCCACGTGTAAACACAGGGGCAGCGCGTGACAATGGTTCCCCAGTGAGGAGGACTATGAGAGGGGGAAGACCGCCAGGACGCAGGTTCTGGAGCTTATCAACTGTCTGCCAATCCGTGAAAAAAACCATTACAGCCACTCACTCTTCTCTCTCTCTTTCTCGTGCTCTGTCTCTCACTCCTCCCTCAATTGAATAAGCTTTATTGGCTGTCTCTGTCACACTCTCTCTCATTCACTGATTCACTCACTCATATACACACCATGTTTCACACACATTTGCCATTAAAATATTGATCTCAATAGGAACATAACTGTATGTTTGCTTTGCTTTGCTTTTTTTGTTGTTTCTAAGTTCTGAGCTGGATTACTGTGTTTCATACTAGCTAAAATGTTAAAATTATCTTTCTTTTCATACTTGGTGTTCACTACAAGAATGTTGTCCCACCCTCTCTTTGAGAGCCTTCTCTCTCTCTCTTTTTCATTGTATCAACACAGACTGTTATCCATTATCCAATTGTCAATTTGTCTACAGTGAACTTTAATCAATCCCCAGTTGTAGACTACATATCTTTAAATAACTAGATTGTTGTATTACCTTTTATAATTTATCTTTGTGTTTGCACTTTCTATCTGGACACGGAGCATAATAAACATGCAACTTGTTCATCATCATTACCTGTGAAACTGTTGATTTCTACATGGCAGTTAAATTAATATTGTCTTTTTAGACCATTGGTATTGACTGGTTTGAGTTATTTTATTGGTATAGGCAAGGGGACATGGGCGTCGCCATCATATATTTAGGGGGACGCAATTGACCAAATAGCGAACAACAAATATGAGTATGTGTGAAACATTGAAATTTACCCACACACAAATTTATCATTGTGAATGATTTGGGATCTCCAGCTGGTCACCTTAAAATACACCAGAATGCAGGAAATCACATTTACAAAATTCAAAATGTACTGGGGGAGGACCCCCCCCCCCCCAATATAGAGCCCCACCTACAGTATTCTTCACCAGACGCCACTGGTTTGTACAGATACTAAACAATGACCAAAGAAATATGACTACTTACAGAATAACTAACAAAGCTCTTATGCTTCAGAAATGGAGGCGGTCATTGCGATATGAGGTCGCGATGCACAAGCCCAATTGTATTGATTTTGAGAAAAATCCCCTTAATTGCATAACCATTGCGTAATCCACTATCAATTACATAATAATAATAATAATAATAATAATAATAATACAATATTGTATGAGGAACATGCCTGCTTTTCGGCACCGTTGTATCGAGCGCACCTCTTGCACAGTCCTGCGGTGTGTGAGCTTTTCGTCCAATAAAGGGTGTCGATACTTCTTTGGGAACCTTTCTTTAATAATAGTCGACTTCCCCAGAAATGTGTCTCGGTAAACACGAGCCTCCGCTCCTTGTTTCAATAAATTTCCCTTGATGAGAAAATCTGACACAGCCATGCTTTCCTCGGGTTCCATGTTTACATTCGTCTTCCTCCTTCCTGTGCGTTCAGCACTGTAATGTATGTATACTGCCACCTAGCGGCGGAAATGTTTTACTATACTAAACTGTACGACCGCGTTCTTTGTATGCTATATCTCCACTATTTATAGTTTTTATAAAGTATAAATACAAATATTCATACTTTTTAAGTAGTATACATATATACCGTATTATATAGGCCTAGTGTATTATACTTTGTATAAAGTATGAATACACAGATACTTTGTATAAAGTTTTAAATACAATGTAGGCTACACTTCAATTAGTATGAACATGTTTCCCGAATAGACCTACCTTAATTTGTTAAAATGTTAACTAAAACTGGAATAGCGTAGGCTGTCTGTAGGTATGGTAATCATGTAGCCTAATCATATTCACATGCAAAGTTGTTGTAGGTATCTAGCTTGTACGCTACTTTTCATACGTTAGAATTAACGTCATCCTGATAATGCGCTCGGTATGTTGTTTCTGTTGTGTTTGAGGGCGTCTTTGTTGCGGGTGTGCTGGTTTGCTACTAGGCTACTGTCTGCGTCTGTCGTCAAACGTCGATTTTTTTCTTCTGAAATTTGAGAAAGTCTGCTGCCACGTAGGTTAAGCGTCCGAGCACAGAGATCCGAGCTGCGTGTTCAGCGAGCAGCACGTTGAATAGGCCGACAGCAGTGTTGCAATGAGTTTCCATTGACTTGGTTTTCGGTGTTTAAACTTCGAGATAGAAACAACTGTTATAACGAGTGCACTGGAATAGAACAGCAAGCCATAATGCATATACCCGCCATGGAGCATATATTTCCATAACCAACTCTACATGGGAAATGGTAAATATTTCAGAACAAATTATAAATGAAACGTTTACTCACTTTTCTGGTATTTATTATTTTATTTTATTTACATCTGTAAAACAATTAGGTATATGTGGCTAGAAGGCGTGGATCAGTTAGATTAGTTAAATTAACTGAGAGAAAGTAGAATACGATGTAACAAGGAATGCCACAAGACAAGGTGGAGGTATGTTCCTCCTTCCTAAAAAAACAAAACAAAACACTTCCTCCAAGGCAGACCAACTCGTTAGGGCAATGCCATTAGACAATTCATCATTCATTTGATCATTTTTATTTTGTACTGTGGTGTATTCTTCTCAGCTGTCAGAATGCTGGTCTGTGGATGATGAAATGATGGAGGTACAATGAATAAAAGATATAAGAAAAAACACCTGTAAATGTATATCAGAAAATACACTACAGTACCCTGATTATGAAAGATATAGGCTATATATTTGATACATTTGTTAAATGCTATGATACATGCAGTGGTAACCCCCGAGTTAGTTTTAAGGTATCACTTTACATCTTCTTACTACACCTGTTCTTATTTTGTTTTTATTTTGCATCTCCTATACCTTGTTATTTTATTGTTAATCTTTTATGTTCTTATATTGTGTAGCATAGCTTATCCACTGCTTATTTTATCTTGTCTCCTGTCTCGTTGTCTGCTACTGAAAGACTTGATTTAGATTTCTAGAATCTCTCTCTCTCTCTCTCTGCAAAATGCCACATGGATTCATCATCTGATATAGAATATTTGTACATAAGGCCTTATTTGAACCACCTTTTTTTTTTTACTTGTGCAAACAGATTCCAACAGAAGCTGGTTATATTATCTTATTCTATATTACATTATATTATAATTTTATGGGAATTATAAGGCATGTAAATTATTACATGCCTTATAATTCCCAAGGCATGTAAATTATTACATGCCTTATAATTCCCATAAAATTATAATATAATGTAATATAGAATAAGATAATATAACCAGCTTCTGTTGGAATCTGTTTGCACAAGTTAAATAGAGGAGGGGAGTGTTGTTGTGCCACCTTCAAGTGGTCTACCTAATGAAATCATGACAATCAGGTGGGTTGTCATGGCTACAGGGTTCCAATGGCCTCTTGTGTTCTCTAGTCGTGTCTGGGAGGCACAGCTGGACACAAGGCTCTCTCTGGGTGACTAGGGCAAAGACTCCATCAGTCCATTCAGTTACCCTTTTTTGTTTCCTGTTTCTTGTATTGCACAGACGGCCTTGGTTAAATTGAAGAAAAACAAGTTGAACTACAGTGGCTCAACCTTTGCATCCTGAATGATGACATGAACTATGGGTAGGTTATTTCTAACTAATATTCTCTAATTAAAGCACTATTCAAAACTAGAGTTTAAAAATCCCAGAGGTTGTGAGTTAAAATGTTATATTGGTATTTTAATAATTTTTAAAAGGGACATATTCATAGAAAATAAATGCATAGTTCTCAATTGAGGTACAAAATTACGTTAACATGAGTATCATGCTTGTGTAATTTACAGAAGCATGATGTTGTCATATTAGTGAAACAACAGGATTTGGGGATTTGATTGGTGTTTATTCTGCCTCATTAGCATATTTCTAAATTGAGTTTGCACATCACAGGTGCACCCTGAGATCTGAAAGCTCGCATAACTTTTAGAGATTGATGCATTCAACTTTGCAAATATTTGGGGATTTTGTATCCCCCCCCCACCACCACATTTTCACAAAATACTAAAACCACGACTGCACCAAACAAAGATGCATGCAGTTGCTATATATACTTGACTGACAGTAGTGCCACTGTCTTGTATGTCAACAAGATTACACATGTGATTTCTCTGTCTCAGGTTGTCCCATCTTGTTGCTGACTAGCACAGTGTCCACCCTGGGTGGCATAGTCTTTGGCTACGAGCTGGGCATCATCTCGGGAGCCCTGCTCCAGCTCAAGGCCGAGTTTGGACTCTTGTGTGTCCAACAGGAAGCCCTGGTCAGTGCCCTGCTGGTGGGCGCCTTGCTGGCCTCCCTCACGGGTGGCTACCTAATCGACCGCTGCGGCCGCAGGATCTCCATGCTCCTCAGTAACATGCTGATCATGACCAGCAGCCTAGTGGTGCTCAGCGGCTCCTACCTGGGTGTGGTGGTGAGCCGCATCATGGTGGGCTTTGGCATGTGTATATCATCCATGTCCTGCTGCATCTTTGTGTCTGAGATGGTCTCCCCTGACCGCAGGGGGCTCCTGGTTACACTGCACGAAGCTGGGATCACCGTGGGCATCCTGGCAGCCTATGCCACAAATTACCTCCTGTCCGACAGCACTAGCTGGAAGTTTATGTTCGGAATAGTCCTGGCACCGACCTTGGCACAGTTTGCTTGCATTTGCCTTCTTCCAGCCAACGCTGATGGATCCAACATTAACAGGAATGGTTTTCAGACCGAGAGAAACCTCATGAGTCTCGTTCAAAGTCAAGCACCAGATGAGACGACGGTCAGCGGCAACGGACTCCACCACAAACAGCGCAGCATGATTTACCTCTTTCAGCGCAAGGACAACATGAGGAGCCGCACCATTATTGGCCTGGGGTTAGTGATCTTTCAGCAGTTCTCTGGCCAACCCAATGTTCTGCTCTATGCCTCCACCATCTTCCACTCGCTGGGGTTCCACGGCAACGCCTCAGCAGTACTGGCGTCTGTGGGCTTAGGGTTGGTCAAAGTGCTCGCCACCCTAATGTCCGTGGTTCTTTCCGACAGGGTGGGTAGGAGGCCCCTTCTAATCGGTGGATGTGCCTTCATGTCAGTAGGTTTGCTAACCACTGGACTCCTTGGTAGACAATCGGTCCTCAGCGCCAGTGATATTTGCGAGGTGAAGACCCACCGCGCTAACGCCACATCTCAGCCCAATTTGGCACGTGGCAATCAGACGGTGTCCACTGTGTCTCTTGGAGAGCATCGCAGACTATTTGATGTGACAGAGGTCAAAGAAATGGCAGTGGATTATTCTGGGAAACATGTTGAAACTGCCAATACGTCCTCTGTGTCGCCATCTACACCTGATTTCCAGGGCACAGTGGTTAACTGGATCATTCTCATCTGTATCATGGCTGTTGTTGGTGCCTACTCCATTGGATTTGGACCCAGTATGTGTTCTTCCTTTTGAAATGTTAATTTCATTGAAATGTTAATTTATTTGTACCGTGTAAGAGAGCTGAGATCATTGATTTTTCTAGTAATTACAAAAATACCAGCGATATGTGATATTAAATGCTGTTGATTTTCTTTTACAGTGACCTGGCTAGTGCTGAGTGAGATTTTTCCTGCGGGAGTTAGGGGAAGAGCGTTTGCATTCACCAACTGCTTCAATTGGACTGCCCACCTGTTGGTCACTTTTTCTTTCTTGAATGTTATTGGTAAGAAGGCTTTGGTACAGACATCCTATTAATTTGCTCGGTTTGCCAACTGCCGATTTTGCAGAATTAGCTTTGCTCCTCATTGTTGTAGTGTACTAACATGTAATCAAGCTAGAAGGCCAAGTTGATTGTTAGCCACTAATTGAACTGTGCATTTCCTCAACAGATGCAATTGGACTGTCAGGAACGTTTTTTGTGTATGGTATAACATGTGTAGCTGCAGGACTATTCTTCTACTGGATGCTTCCCGAGACAATGGGTAAGACTCTGGAGGAGATAGATGAAGAACTTAGCACAAGCAGGTAAGTTTCAATTTAAATTTCAAGAGAAAACTGGGATAAATACAAGGATAAATACACATCCCTTCTTTGTTCAGTCATGCCCTAATATCTTTTTTACTTAAATGTGTAACATCACAGAAGCAAGAATGACATTGTATTCACTCTTTAAAAGAGTATTAGAGGATTGCAGACAGTGTAGCATTTGGATTTGCATGAAATACCCCGAATTATGTGCTACACCTGTGTTGACCTTGCTGAAGCACAAGTGTTGATTTGAATCAATCATAGCATTGCTAACCCACAACCACTACTAAAATAGTGTTGGAAGTATAAAAAGTAAGGTTTTTTGTTTTGCAGGGTACACCATGATGAAGAATCCTGCTGCGGCAGTCTAAAGAGGAGAAGCTCCTCCGTCAAGTACCAGAGAGTAGAGCGTCAACACAGCAACTCAAACTGACCTCAACAGGGAAATTACTTATTTTAATTAAATAATTACTTGTTAATGTTCAACTATAGCTAGCATGGGGTAGTAGCATGTCCCATGAGAATCATAGTATGACGCCATTCTATGCGTCACAACCCCCAGATGATCAAAATGTTTTGGACCTAAACACGTGTTATGTACAACATGGTTAACAGTAGGCTTTGGCATATCATTTACTGTTATTACACTGGCTTAGTTATTTATATCCAAAGATTTTAGCTACAAGTATTCGTGACATCTGTAAGTAGAAAAACAATGTTAACAATCCTCTGAATTTATTTATGAAATGACTTCTAAGTCCGATGAATGTTTGACTTTCCACACCTTGTTTGTTAAATAGGGTAATGTAATAGTCCTTTCCAATTTCTTTTGTTTAACGTTTCAGAATTTTTCTTACACACCAATTGCTAGTTTTTACAATTGAACCTATTGTGTCATTTAATGGATGTAATAAAGCAGCCAGTCATATACCTGATAAATAAAACATGTGTTTATTTACACAAATGTTTTCAAATACTAGTCATCTACATAAGGACATAAAAATATATACAGTGATGTCAGGACTTGTACAGCTCAATTATTAAGCCAATGTATACATGTTACTGGTTGCATTTTAAGGTTTCTGCAAGGAACAAAAGATGCATATGTACAACATGGCCTACAACTCACTCTGAATCTGGCACTCTGTGTGTGTGTGTGTGTGTGTGTGTGTGTGTGTGTGTGTGTGTGTGTGTGTGTGTGTGTGTGTGTGTGTGTGTGTGTGTGTGTGTGTGTGTGTGTGTGCACACGCAACCTTTCCTGGTCAATGCTTCTCAGTGAAAGACAGATGTTCGATCGCAATACATACACACACATCTAAAGAAAAGAAAAAACTAGCCAGACGAACAAACTGGGGGAGGCCGTCTAAAAAACAATATCGTCTACCAGCTTCAGTGAGCCTTCATTTGCAACTCTTCCTTGCAAAAAAACCAAAACAACTCATAGGTTTTGGTCAGTCTTCGTTTCCCCATGAGGTGGAGTAAACTTCGGTTACGTGTCGAAATTTGAGGAAAGCAACTTGAGAAGTAGCTTGAGGACAAAGGAAAGCAGCACAGCAAGGAACATGAAACATAAGAGCAAGCCTCACAGGGCTTTCCAAATATTGATACAACCAACAACCTCTTTGAATCGAAAACAAACTGGGAATCTACCTCAATCTAGCAGTACAGGTTTGCTGCTGGGTGAAAAAAAAAAAAAAAAGCGTAAAAGCCGTTTACTTGGGGAGGTATATCAAAAAACTGGTTACATCTTATTTTGTAGAAAGGCAAGACGTAACTTATCAGCAGAGGCAAAGTGTTACCCAGGGCAACATCTAGTGATCCCATGTACCAAGGAGCACAAGAGCAGCACCAAACACTTATGATGCCATGACGGTTAGGTCTCCTGGAAGGCATTTCCTATGCTTTCAATGGAGGAAATGCCTCAAGCTTGGTTTTCGTCAGTAAACTATATCGCAGGATGAGATACGTTTTGGTCCTCTCTTTGCCTTCTGCACCCTGTCTTTTGGGACTTTATAGTCCATACTAATAAGGAAAGAGGGGAGAGTAGCTCAATACTGAAGGATAACTGCAGTATTTTATTTTATTTTTTACTTTTTCATTTTCATTCATCTAAATTGGGACCATCTTATGAAAGAAATACAGAAGCTACCACTTAGACTGAACACCCACTTGTGAAAAAACGGGCGTGGTGGACAAAACCCTTTGTGTTACTTACATTACAAACATTCATGTATCAGATCAAAATGTTCATCCAAGATAGTGGAAGAGAGGGACAAAGGAAAAGGGTAATCTTTTCAACAACATAGCATACACCACCACCAGCCACCCCCACTCATCACAGCGAGGAGCTTGGCATTCCAGGACCGGTGGCAAAGGGTCAGTTGGACCGAGTAATTAATCAGAGTGGCATGGGTGTGGGGTGACCAAAGAGCAGCAACAAAGGCCTCATCACTGGGGGGCGCCGGCGGCAGCGGGCACAGGGGTGCTGAGGGAGTTGTTGGCAGCGGACAGGACGGGCGAGCCAGAGAGGGGGCCCAGGGCAGTGGAGGCTGGTAAGGCAGAGATACCTGAGGTGAGGGTGGGGCAAACAAACACTATGATCCACCAGAGGGAGCTAGACCAAAATGGACCGATTACTGTCGTTACGGGCGGAGTGCAGATATTTTTGGGTGGGTTGTGAATAGACCATTTTCACAGAGGTGTCCCTGTAGGACAAACACAGGTGTCCCTCATAACACTAATTATGGGTCTGTTCCTTTTATGTACCAGGACACGGGTAGTAGACTAGTGAAGATAAGTACTACCCGTGTCCTGGTACATAAAAGTAGTAGACCCATAATGAAGTGTTATGAGGGACACCTGTGTCTATTGGTGTTAGTGCGTCCCTCACCAGTAATCATGTTGGCCGTGCTGACGGCTGGGTTCCCACTAGGCAGGTTAGCAGAGCCCGCCATGCGAGCTTGATCCTTCACAATGGAGACTGTGGGGAAAACAAAAATGTAAAATAGACATGTAGATAAAACTCTCACACCCAATTAATACCCAATTAAGCCATGAATGAAGCCGTTGCACCAGTAAATAGGCGGGCACCATCGGAGGACATTAGGGCAGAACGATATGATAAAAAATTATATATTGGTCATTTTGACAGATCTTAATATGATTAACTATTAGTGGTAATGATACATTTTGCATCACAATTTTCATTATCACAGAAAAAAACATAAAATCATGATGTGACATTTGTTGGGATTGTGATTCCAATAATATTTTGATGAATTTTTCAGCCCTAATGGACGTACAGAAGTAAGGGTGATCCATGGCCTCGCGGGCGGTCAGTCGGGCCTGGTGGTCGTAGCGCAGCAGCTTGTCCAGGAAGTCCAGCGCCTCTGGGCTGACCAGGTGCTGGTTCTCACTGTGGACAAAGCGCTCCCACCGCTTACGCGAGTGCCTGCAGGGACGTGGCCCACATGCTGGACTTTAAAAGACTACCGTCATCAAAGCTTATTGGACACAAATTTGACAGTTTCGATAATTAGCGTGATCATAAAATATACAAATCTTTATATATGTGAGACTTCCTTGGTATATACCTGATAAATTAAACATGTGTATATTTACACATGCATGTGCATATGTAGATGTTTCACATTGAATGTATACTTTCTATCAATATCCATAGGTGTGGCTGCTCAGCAATGCATTTTGAAAACTTGCAATGGCAGGTGGCATAAAAGCTTTAATAGCAATAAGTGGCCTTCAACTTACATACCACCAATACATGTCAAACGAGTGGGAAAAAAAACCTAATGATGCTGAAGTGGTGACAGTTGACACTTTTGTACAATAAAATAAACTCCATACCGGCCAAGGATGTCGTTGAAGCGAGGCTCCAGCTCAATATTATACTTGTCAATGTAGTCATACAGGTCTTCAGTTCCCAGTACTTTGGCTATTCTCACCAACTAATGGCAACATAAAACAAATATATGTAATGAAAATAAACAAACTGCAAAAATCGTGTGCTTCATTCTTTATTAAATAAAGATTTTTTTGGATAATGACCCATAGCCTACCTGATCATAGTTGTCATGACCATGGAAGAAGGGCTCCTTCCTAAAGATCATGCTAGCCAGCATGCAGCCAAGGCTCCACATGTCCAGACTGTAGTCGTACATCTGAGACACCAGATGGTGGCAAGAGAGGCTGGATTAGTTAGTTACACCAGATGGTGGCAAGAGAGGCTGAATATTTAGTTATACCCGACAGTGACGAGAGAGGCTGTGATCGGACCACTCATGATATTATTTTATTGGCCGATGTGTGTCCTGGTGCCGTACCTGATAATCCACCAAGAGCTCAGGTCCTTTGAAGTACCGGGAGGCCACCCTGACATTGTACTCCTGGCCAGGGTGGTAGAACTCGGCCAGACCCCAGTCGATGAGGCGCAACTACACACACACACACACACACACACACACACACACACACACACACACACACACACACACACACACACACACACACACACACACACACACACACACACACACACACACACACACACACACACACACACACACGCGCGGTGAGGGAACTTGCTTCGAAGTTGAACTTATTTCAACTTTGACCTGGCATGGCCCTAACCAATAGATGGGGGACGGTGGAACAAACGAAGTAAAGCAAATCTGATGACATTACTTATATCTGCATACGCTACGTTTTTTTGAGTATGCTACCTGATAATTTGTTGCTCATATTGCGACTCGTCAGGCGATCCAGTCAGGCGCAAAAATAATACCACTTTGAAACGCTAGACAAAACTTGTCTATAGCCCCTTTAAAGCTAGGCTAGTTAACTTTTTTATGGTCAAATATGTAAAAATTGTTCCTATACTCTGTCAGGTATGAGTGAGTCAAGTGGTGTTAATCACAGTTACAGTCTCAAAGGGCTTCACAGGCCACATATTTACAACACCTCCTAACCCTAGCCCCCTAAAGGGCAAGAAAAAACTCAGGCCGCTCCCTGTAGCCTGTGACCAATCAGGCAAGCTCTGTGGCTGTGATCAATCAGGCAAGCTCTGAGGCCACTAGTGCCTGTTGTGTGCTACATGTGTGAAAAGGCAACTCTGGACCACGCCCGGACCTGATTCTGGACATTGTCTGCAGTTCATATGAGAGAAAGGCTATAATGACAAATGCCGGTACAATTGGTTTGCATAAAATTAAACCGTTATAAGTAGGGCTGAACAATTTGGGAAAATAATCTAATTGCGATTTTATTAGGACCAATATTGCGACTGCGATTTAGTATGCGAAGTTACTTGTATATACTGTATTATTCACTAAATACAAGCAAATCATTCTATAGTATGGCCAACACAACATTGGATGCAGTCAACATATACACTGCTCTTTCCAGTAGGCCAGGCCTACGTAAATGTTATGATGAAATTAAATGAATTGATGCATGAATTGATTCCATATCTTTATTTAACTATCGAACTATCAAAATATTTCGCTAACTCAAAGTCATCGTAATAAATATGCAATACATAAACATGTGGATTGCACTTTTTAATAAAATCTAAAAAGAAAAAGAATAAATATATATTTATATATTAAATAATAAATATTAAAATCAATATTAATCTTCCTGATCTCCAGTCAGTAACAGCTTGACCACATGTCCATGGTAGTAGTGAAAAACAGCTGTTTTCAGCTCGGTTGCGACTATCTGTCTGCATGTTTTCTATAGCTCCGGTATGGCAACCTGGCTAAAATATGTGAGGGGGGGATGGCATGCTGTACCCCGTCTCCTGAGCAGGTAGACACCGCTAGACACACTGGGACTCATATCGGTGATCACGTCTTTAGTTCACAGCATTACATTGCTAATTCAGAGCTTGAATATTTGTTGAACATCCAACATTTCTAACTGAAAAAAAATGACGTTCAAACTGTATAAGCTCCTATTTTTTTTTAATACACCACCGCAGTAGCGCTATGCTGCTATACATTTCAGTTTTGATGTCGGGACGTCCCTGGCGGGCGGATATTATGGTAAAACTTGTTGAACGTGTGGGGAACTCCGCCCACCTGGCCAGCTACTAAATGTTAGTGTTGCCCCGTATTGTAGCGAAGGTAGCAAGGCACGTTCTGCACAATACCTGACTCTGTGCAGCATCTTCTTTCCTTAATTCATTCATAGGTCCAGACAACCAACATACTGATCCTCTTTGACAAGTCACCTCTTCAGTGTTCGGTTCTTTCAAGATAATAACAAATCAAAGTGTGGCAAGTTGTTTTCTTCATCTACTGCTCTCACTCGCATGCAGTGTTGTAATGTAACGAAGTACAAATACTTCGTTACTGTACTTAAGTAGAATTTTCACGTATCTGTACTTTACTTCGTAATTATATTTCTGACAACTTTTACTTTTACTCCACTACATTTCCTCACTAAAATGTGTACTTTTACTCCGATACATTTCCCATAACCATCTTCGTTACTCGTTACTACAAAATAAAAATCGAGTTGGTGACCTACTTCCTGTTTATCAACCTCCAAGCGCGAAGAAAAGAAAACACCGCGCGCGACGAAGAAGAAGATCTGCTTTGGCCAATCACGGAAGCACCTGCAGCTGCGGCAGGTTCTGCTAATTCTCCGGTCACAAATGACGAGATTAACAGTGGCGACATCAACCGGTATTTTAACCCAAACTGGAAGTGGCTGTTGTTTACTGTTGCCATGGCGACATGTCTTTTCCCAGACGAAGTGGTTTTTGTGCGTGTGTGTGTCTAAACGCCACGGCTACACCGGCATGCTGCCAATACTCTGGGGCGGCCATTCGTCCGGCTTTAGGCCGGACTGTCCGGACGCGTATTTGTCCTTTTTGAGACAACCCCGCCGGTCATAGGTCCGTCCGCGGGACATAGGTCCGTGGTGTGTTACGATCGCGCGCGCGCGCGTAGGTCCGCGGTGTGTTACTATTGCGCACCCCCCCCCCCCGGGCTGAGGTGTCCTCCTTTGTTTTCAACAACTCATAAATGGTCACCCTACAATACTCTGATGGGACGTCACAGTGTGATTACGGTGTTTACATGTCTACAATAATGCCAATAAGACTGGAATACTCCACATGTCTTCATTCAGTATTGATTACTCGCACTATGGGAATGCTGTTTACATGGCAGTGTGTTAATCTGAGTATTACATCAGTATAACATCAGTCCAGTGTTGTCTTATGTGTACGACTTATATTTATTGTTATTTATTTAATTTTAATGTTGAACAAGTTGAAGCCTCTCCCCTGTACTGTACCTGGATATTACAGGAGCCAAAATACATTTCATAATCAAAATTCTAACTGCTCACTTTGTTTAAATACTTTTACTTTTACTTCTAATACTCAAGTACATTTTATATCAGAAAATTACTTTTGGTACTTAAGTACAGTAAATGTCAGGTACTTTCAGACTTTTACTCAAGTAATATTCTAAAAGGTGACTTTTACTTCTACCAAAGTCATTTTCTGGTAAGATACTTGTACTTTGACTCAAGTATCGCTTTCAAGTACTTTATACAAGACTGCTCGCATGTCATGTCACATATGGTAGCGTTGTGTGTACGTGAACCCCATGTGGCCACCCTCTGATTGGTTAGATTGTGTAAATGTTTTTTAAATTTATTTTAAAAAATATATATTTTAATCACTGCCTTTGCGTTCTATCACATTGCAATGTCGGTTTAAATTAAATTAAACGTTCAGCCCTAGCTATTAGCTTGCACACCGCACCAGTAAAACTGGAAATCGGGCAAACTTACTGGTAAAGATTTTGAGGTTCTGATGACCAAAACAACAGGGTGCCTCTGTGACTTAAAGCTGTTTTAGAAGACTCTCGGTACTTCATAAAGATGGGTTCTGATGACCAAAACAACAGGGTGGCTCTGTGACGAGAGTACACGATGGATAATTGTGTTGATTTACATCCTTGTGTTGCATACAGTCACGCCAATCAGTTGCATGCAAAACAGGACTGAGTATTCCTGTTTTGAAGAAGTTAACATGACAAACAGTTAGGGTAAAGCCCTATTAATAAATCATGTGAAATCATGGGCAAATACTAAACTCCTAGAATAGCTTGTGTTGGACTCACCTTGCGATGCTCGTGGTCAATCATCACGTTGTGTGGCTTCACGTCCCGGTGCATTATTCCCATGCTGTGGCAGTAGTCCAGGGCCTACACACAGGACGCAACAAAAAATAAAAAGAATCCCCTTGTTTCTAGTTGTTATATGGTTATTTACACATTAGTCAGGCAGTGAAATTGAGAAGAGGTCACTGAATATTTGTGACCGCTGCAATCCTTCTCAGGCAGGCAAATATCTGGGTACAAGATAGCAGCTGTGAGCAGCACCAGAGCTCATCTGATCAGTGACTGGTGTTAATGACTGACTCACCTTGAGTATCTCATACATGTAGAATCGGATGTCATAGTCGGTCAAGGTCTGGTACAGTTGCTGGTGAAAAAACAAGCGAATAAGCTTTTTCGTCATTTCTTTAAGCAGTAATCATTTTTAATAATATAACAATATAGGGCTGTGCGATCTGGCCAAAATCTTTATACACTACACACTGAGCAGGCCCAACATTGCTGCTTAGTCATGACTTTAAATGTCTTTGTTTTATACTCCCACCCCTAACAACCCACAAGTAAGAATACTTGAAAAGACTGGCTCTCACCTTGAAGTCTGTGTTGTTGACATGTTCAAATACCAATGCTGGAGTGCGGGACTAAATAAAAATACAAAGAAAAAAAAACAGTAGTGTTTACATTAAGCACTAGAGCTGGCCAAAGGAGTATATTGCACTGAAACTGGCACATTACGAGCTAATACTTTACGCTAAGGGACGCTAACTGTTTAGCACAAAATACGCATTCATCCCTGCTATATAGGGTACAGGGTTCAACAATAAAGACTGCCAGTAGCTCTGAACATGGCCGTAACTTCTGAATGAATGAATTCCACTGCAAAAACGCAACAACTCAAATTAGAGTGCAATAGGGGTGACCCCGAATAGTCGACGATTCGACCGAAGGAGCCTGATTCGACTGTCAATCTCGTAGTCGAATCGTCGGCAAAACACAGGATCATTCCATTCGGGCTATAGGCGGTGCTGAATGTCTGATTTTACATATAGATTATTTCTCCCAATAAATCATGATATATAGCCTATTTTTGTATAAATATCAAGTGCAAAACACACCACCGCAGCGCGTCTATGACACAAGTGCCGCCCCTAGCACACATAGGAAGCGTTGCGCTGCGGCGCGTCAACAGGAATATAGTCGTCTCCGGAGCAGAAGAAAACAAAAGAAAAGAAATAAGCGCCTTTTCGGCGGCACTTGACACGCGGCGACGCTGTGAAATAGGACAGTGGCGTGAAGTGTAGCGGGACGGCGCGTCTGGGGACACCTGCGCACGTGTGGACACACACATATACACACACACACACACACACACACGTGCGCGCACACACACAGACACACCCACATACATGCGCGCGCGCACACACACGCGCACACACACACACACACACACACACAGTCCACGGTGTACATAAAAAATAATAGGGGCGGCTTGCCGTTCGGCAATGTCGCAAATGAGAATATGGATCAATGAGCAAAAAAAGAGAAAAAAACATGATTCGACGACCAGTCGACTATAGGCAAGACTTGACGAATCAGATTCGACTATGTAAATTCTTAGTCGGGGACACCCCTAGAGTGCAGGCATAAAAAGATTGAATAGTCTGCTCAGACATTATCAATTATTTTTTTCCCCCTGCTGGTTGTATTTACCCTCTTGTGACAACGGCATCACGAGAAGGAAGTTCCTGCTGGTTGAAAAACATTGGCAGGCACTAAAGAGTTATGAGCTACTGGTCTAACCTGAATAGTTGACATTTTACCATTGAACCCAGTACAGATACGGGAATGAAAGCTAATAAACATAACTATGTACTTACAGAGAAATATTTCCACAGTGACACCGATAAGCATGTACTGGTGGTGAGCTCGCTACGCTATTGGTACGTCGTGTTATTTCAAAATGTAACATCTAGTACAGGATGTTTGTCATAACTGCTCTACCTGAATTTTATTATTGAAATGCAGCTTTTGCTAGTCAAGATAAATTGATAGGATCCCATTGACATGGCCAAAACACTGAGCAGACATCGCAACAAGCAATACTTACCACAGGGTCTTTAACAATATCAATCAGAGAGATGATGTTTGGGCCCCCCCGAAGGTTCTCCAGAATTTTGATCTCCCGCTTAATTTTCTTTTTCTTCACCGGCTACGGAGAACAATAAGAGACTTTAGTTGCCAGTGAAACCAGTCGTTGCCAAGAAGCTCTCGTTTGCCAGCATAGACTCCTTACCTTGAGAATCTTCACCACCACCTTTTCGTTGTTGGTTATGTTGACCGCCTCAAAGACCTCACTGTACTTGCCCCGGCCCAGCTTCCTCACCAGTTGAAAGTCATCCTGATTCCTGAAGCAAAACCAAAGCAAGATGAAGTGGTTTAAGTATTGCATGCTGCAAGACGGCCAGTTGTGAATTGAAAGCCATTGCAGAATTAAAACGAGCATCATGGGGCACTAGGACTTACCCCCATTCCACCACATGGGACTCGTAGTCCCAGTACTCCCTGGGCCGGTGTGTGTTGACCTCGGTGTACACGCGGGCCCTGCTTGGAACCGGTCCAGACATGTCCGACAGCTTGGCTGCAGTCTGGAGGCCTCCGGGTCTTGAAGACGGGTTGGAAGGGTGGAAGAGATGAGGTAGGCGAGGGGGAGAGGTGTTCCGATCCTCAAGGGGGTAAAGAGGAGTAAAAAGGGAGGCTTATGCCGAGGGTGGGGCGGGGGGGGGGCGGGACCGAGGGCACCTTTGGACAGCTGACAACAAGGGAATATATAAATAAAGGATTAGA
Source organism: Merluccius polli (assembly GCA_030340625.1). Taxonomy (NCBI): domain Eukaryota; kingdom Metazoa; phylum Chordata; class Actinopteri; order Gadiformes; family Merlucciidae; genus Merluccius; species Merluccius polli. The sequence continues at coordinate 47,771 of JAOPHQ010006028.1, forward strand.
TGAGGACACAAAAAACTACTTCCAATCCAAATGAACTTAAGACACATTTGAAATGGCTTCCATCTTCGGGGATACTGGCTAACAGGGATTTAACTTCGCATTACCGCCGCTGCTGAATTATTATTATTTTTTTTTACGAGAGGAGATTGGGCTCCATCTTATCTCTTAATATAACTTTATATTATTTTGCTGATCATGTCAGCACAATGATCATAACAGGATGTAGATGTCACGAAGGACGCAATGTTGATCACAGATATTATCATGCACCGAAGGCAAAATAATATCGGTGTCCAACAAGGAAGCGATGTTGATCACAGATATTATCATGCGCCGAAGGCAAAACAGTCCTGCAACATCATTTGAGTATCGCACAGTAACATAACAGCAAAAGCAATCCATTGATTGTAACGCGCGACTGAAGCACGACAGCTGTCATCTCAGAGAATAGAGATTCCCTCTGAGACAGGCATTATCTATTAATGTTACATTAAAGAAACGGCATAAACTTAAGTTATTTTATCACCAGTAACACTGTTTTTGTGATGATGTGTATGCAAATCAATTCTGGAAAAAGGGACAGAAAGAATGAATAACTAGGACTGCTGGCAGTCACGAAATGTATTCACAGTCAACACACACCGCCGAGCACAGCGACCGCCCTTTTCTAGTTGGCAGGCGGGGGTACGTCACTCAAGGGCAACAAGAGAAGTGTCCCCAAGCTTTTTGAACACACACACACACACACACACACACACACACACACACACACACACACACACACACACACACACACACACACACACACACACACACACACACACACACACACACACACACACACACACACAAAACACTCTGAGGTTGACGACGGTAGATTGGACAGTAAAATATGGCCTGTACATAATACTACATATCTCTGATATATCGGACGGTAAATTATGGCATGTACATAATGGTGCGTTCTATTTGTCCACCCGACTTGATCTGCGAGTCGGATTTCCGAGTTAAGAACCGGAAGTTGCAAATAGAACGCCCCCGAGGTTGTATATACGACTCGTCAACTCGTCTGAACTCAGAGGACCCCGAGTTCAGTAACAAAGATGGCTACTCTGAACTGGCTAGAGACGCTCCATGTTGCTATGACAACAATGCCGATTCTTGAGCAGAAAGCAGAGCAGTAGCCTAACATTATCAAAACAGAATATTCAGACATCAAACTGGGAAATACGATTGTGTAATATGTAATGAACATGTGAAATCCGCAGTGGAAGCACCGTAAATGAGATAATCACTATAAACGTTACGAAACGTCCAAACTGCCTATTGCAACCAAGCACATTGTGAAATCTTGGGTAATTTCTCTGTGATCAATGTGTCTACATTTAATTAACGTTTAAACACAGAATGATACTGTTTTTCAAGCATATTAAAGTCGTGTCCATCTTTTCTCCGACTCGTCTTGTTGTGTGCCAAATAGAACGCAAAAAACCGGGGTCACTCGTTTTCCAAGATGGATGTGATGTCACACCCAAGCTGCAAGTCGCGATTACGAGACAAAAGGAACGCACCATAATACTACAGTATATTATGGCCCAGGGGTTGAAATTAAGCTGTTTTACTCGCCAAATGCGAGTAATTTTTGTATTTGTCGAGTAATTTATGAAGACCACTCGCCACTCTGGCGAGTAATCTAAAAAAATAAAAGCCCATCATTAAGGGCGTCAGTTTGGTTTTAGAAGTGGTGGGGACCAGGGCTGGAGTCGGAACAAAATTCGGCGCGATTGGGGGGGTGCGCGATTGTCGACGGGGGGGGGGGGGGGGGGGGGTGTTGGGCCACAGACCCAGCACCGGACCCGCCAGCCGCGGACCCAGCACCGGACCCGCCAGCCACGGACCCGACCGCGGACTCAGCCCCGGGCCCGGCCGCGGACTAGTGTTGGACGGTATACCGATACTTGAAAGGTATCATGATACCCTAATGCAAAAAACGATGCGATACGTTCTTTTTTTAGTATCGATACTTCTCTTAACTCATTGGCTGCCAGCCATTTTCAGTGCAGCCAGCCCCTCACTGCCAAGCGTTTTACAGCATTTTGACTGATTTCCTAAGACCCACTCAACAGTGAGTTCTATGACTATGTAAACACCGAAACTATCAAAAGAAAGAATAGACTCTCTTCTTTAATCAGGAACAAACCGTTTGTTTCTACCCCTTTCCGTTCTTTAGTAATCGGCAGTAGAACATACGTTGGTTTCACCAAAAACACCTGTTTTTGACCAAAAAGTGGAGAAAACAAGCTTTTTGTGAAAAGAAACTTTTTTTGCTTTAGTGACACCTTGAACATCTGAAAAGTGGTTTCCCTCCATAAAACAGCAAAAACAACATTGAGAAAGGTATTTTGATAGGACAATAATAATTTATTTGCAAATACACTCACCGGCCACTTTATTAGGTACACCTGTCCAACTGCTCGTTAACGCAAATTTCTAATCAGCCAATCACATGGCAGCAACTCAATGCATTTAGGCATGTAGACATGGTCAGGACGATCTGCTGCAGTTCAAACCGAGCATCAGAATGGGGAAGAAAGGTGATTTAAGTGACTATGAACGTGGCATGGTTGTTGGTGCCAGACGGGCTGGTCTGAGTATTTCAGAGACTGCTGATCTACTGGGATTTTCACGCACAACCATCTCTAGGGTTTACAGAGAATGGTCCGAAAAAGAGAAAATATCCAGTGAGCGGCAGTTCTGTGGGCGCAAATGCCTTGTTGATGCTAGAGGTCAGAGGAGAATGGCCAGACTGGTTCGAGCTGATAGAAAGGCAACTGTAACTCAAATAACCACTCGTTACAACAGAGGTATGCAGAAGAGCATCTCTGAACGCACAACACGTCGAACCTTGAGGCGGATGGGCTACAGCAGCAGAAGACCACACCGGGTGCCACTCCTGTCAGCTAAGAACAGGAAACTGAGGCTACAATTCGCACAGGCTCACCAAAATTGGACAATCGAAGATTGGAAAAACGTTGCCTGGTCTGATGAGTCTCGATTTCTGCTGTGACATTCGGATGGTAGGGTCAGAATTTAGCGTCAACAACATGAAAGCATGGATCCATCCTGCCTTGTATCAACGGTTCAGGCTGGTGGTGGTGTAATGGTGTGGGGGATATTTTCCTGGCACACTTTGGGCTTATTAGTACCAATTGAGCATCGTGTCAAAGCCACAGACTACCTGAGTATTGTTGCTGACCATGTCCATCCCTTTATGACCACAGTGTACCCATCTTCTGATGGCTACTTCCAGCAGGATAACGCGCCATGTCATAAAGCGCGAATCATCTCAGACTGGTTTCTTGAACATGACAATGAGTTCACTGTACTCAAATGGCCTCCACAGTCACCAGATCTCAATCCAATAGAGCACCTTTGGGATGTGGTAGAACGGGAGATTCGCATCATGGATGTGCAGCCGACAAATCTGCAGCAACTGCGTGATGCTATCATGTCAATATGGAACCAAACTCTCTGAGGAATGTTTCCAGTACCTTGTTGAATCTGTGCCACGAAGGATTAAGGCAGTTCTGAAGGCAAAAGGGGGTCCAACCCGGTACTAGCAAGGTGTACCTAATAAAGTGGCCGGTGAGTGTATATAACCAATATATAATAATAAATAAATATAAATCATTTTTTTCTTTTTTTTCCTTCAAAATGTCAGTTGTACAATTCTTTACAGGTATGCATTTCTGTATGTTGTCGCAGCTATATCAAATCCTGTGTGTGTGTGTGTGTGTGTGTATTTCTGTGCGTGTGTATTTGTGTGTGTGTGTGTGTGTGTGTGTGTGTGTGTGCTTGTTTCTACCCCTACACAAAATAGTTCAGCTTAGTGTGGTAAACTGTAAAACACTCTCCTGCGTGCAAGGGGACACAACAGGACGGACACCACATGTTGGTCTCGCTGCGCACCCCTGCGAGCACTTGAGTCTACAGCGTCCACTCGCAGAGCCGAGTCTACAGCGTCCGCAGTCTACTGTGAAACAATTCACTACAAAAAGGGTTAGGGTTATGGTTATGGTTAGGGTTAGCGTAATCTATCACCGTGACCGGGTTATTATTGGAGTGAATGGACGCTGTAGACTCTGCTCTGCGAGCGGACGCTGTACACTCTGCTCGTCTCTTACCACCGCGATCGGGTTTATGAGAACCCAGACCGTTCCACACATACGCGGGAGACGTCTAGCGGCGTGACAAATCGTCGGTAGGACCTATATTACGAGTTGGGACGAGTTAGGATTATCGTTGCAAACAACCGAGTCGATCGCGACACTGCGACACATACTCTGTTCGAGTGTTAGCTGTCTAAAGTTTCTCTTACGTTTCGCTGGCGCCATAATCACTTTCTTCACCCATTACTGTTTACTCATCTCTCCCCACCCACCTAGTGGGTCAGTTCGGTAGTACATACTATGTTTACAAGCCTGATTTTTTGTGACAATGTCCCCTAGATCGCTCCCCAGTCAACCCCGTTGAAAAACATAATTGACGTCTATAGACGTCATTGGCAGTCAGCGGTTGGATTTCAATTGACGTCTATAGACGTCATTGGCAGCCAATGAGTTAAAGTAACGTTCTGTGTCTGTGCAGCGAGCTGCGCCAAATCGGTCATTCTCTGGTCACACTCCATGCACGCAGGGCTAGTGGGCGTGCCTAACTTGCTTTCCTCCTCAGCTCGCGCACTCAGCCACACGCAACAGCAGGTCAGCAGTAGGGTGCATCAGTTGCCCCAACTTTCTCAGAATTTAATGCAGTTTTAGTCAAGTGTTCCTTCTCATACAAAAATGTGCCCTGTTAAATATTTTTGCCATATATTAATATTTAGGGGTGGCAACATCAGCCTGAAGTTTTACCATATTAATGAATTGAAAATAGCGCCAGCGTTTCCCATACTGCCAATAATCATGACAATTTTAGGGCTAAAGAGCTGCCATGGGTATGTTTTAATAGACAATGTACTCAGCTATCTGCAAAACTAGTTATCTATGAAACAAAATTGCAATTGGCTGAGAAATTGGCCAAAAAAGACCAAAAATGTGCTTTTTTCGCAAAAGTTGGGCTTGAAACATCAGTAATTCAGTATCACTAAAATATCAACTGTAATATTATTCAACACTGTGTTTCTGAAAAATACTATAACCAAAAATTAAACAGTATCAGTAGTCAACTGATGATAACCACTCAGCTGGCAGAGATTTAGAAAGCTGGCTGACATCAAATTGCCTAATATACTAATACACAGCTTAGTATGCTGAGAGATCAAACTGTGCTGCATGAGTTGAGTCCTCAGAGACAGGGAAAGAGAGGTCCTAAGTGAGTTAGTAAGAGTCTCCCAGGCAAAGGCTTGGAGCAGTTCAGAGGTTGTAGGACTCTCAATCTCAACAAGATCCAACTGGTGCATGTCATGAGCTCTGCAGTCTGAAGGTAATGGCTTCTAAAACAAGAGCTTCATCACAACTGTATGGTCTAGGACCTGCAGTGTCTGCAGATGACTTGCATCTTCCCAGAACTAAATTACCCACTTTAAGGATGATCCTGCGTGCAATGAAATATCTTTCATCATCAACTACAGAGAGTGGAAGCCAATCTCACTATCAAATAGCAAAGATGCTGTATCCACAGATTGAGGAGATATATGGCAGAGCAGGTGTTCCTCTGCAGCCTATAGGTTCCAAGCCTGCTAATAAAGACAGATTGTATGTATTGTCATCAGTCTACTTGATTTTCCCATTTTCTTCCCATTTTCTGTATAATACAGATGCTCAAATTGTACAACGATGTTGCCACCCCTAGAGATTGTTCGATCTTTTTTAAATTTCACAGGGTCTCTTTCTAGTTGAAAAGGAACATCAGTGTGAAACTGCATTAAGATCAGACAAGTATTTCTATTTTAGGGGGCAACTGATGCACCCTAATCAGCAGTGAGAGAGGGAGCTTAGTAACGAATACGATAGAGATGGCGACAAGCTCGGAAGCTCCTGCCGACCGTCCCCGGCTTGTTAAGGTGAACAGTACTGAGTTTAGAAAACTCCGCCGCGCAACGTGGCCGCATTATACATACTGGTGGTAGGGTATGGGTTCTGCTGAGTGCATTCAGGTAGCCTATTATACCTAGAAATAATTAATAACAAAACGGCATATATGCCATGACATTACCAGAACTAATAGAATATTAAATAGCGTTTGCAAGTTATGCTTAAGTTAGGGTGACCAGACGTCCCGGTTTAACCGGGACAGTCCCGATTTTGAGTTGCGTGTCCCGAGTCCCGACAAAAGCCTGTCGGGACGCTAAAGTGTCCCGGTTTCCACCAACCGAAACGTTCCGCCAGCACCCCCCCCCCCGGACCATTATTGATCTTTTTTCCAGATTTTTTAGATTTTCGCCGTGGTATCCGTTCAGTATCGAGTATCGAGGTATTTTGTGGCAGGTATCGTATCGAAGTCAAAATGTTGGTATCGGAACAACACTACCGCGGACCCAGCACCGAAACCGCCAACCGCGGACCCGGCCGCGGACTCCACACACAGCCGGTGTGCATGCTGTGAGGATGTCATCGCGCCTATCACATCATTTAGACTTGACGGTTTCGGTTGAGTATGTGGGGATTTTTTCGGTCGCAATTGGTTTGAAAAAAATGTGTGTTACGAACAGTGGCGTAACTATCGACGGTGCAACCGGTGCATTGCACCGGGGCCCAGACGCCGGGGGGGGGGGGGGGGCCATGAAGGAAGAAAAAAAACCATACTACATATCTCTGACATATTGGACAGTAAATTATGGCCTGTACATGATACTACATATCTCTGATATATTGGACAGTAAATTATGGCCTGTAACGATCCGCGTTGCGTAGCAACGTAATAGTCATCAACAGCCATCAGTACTATTCAACACGGACGAAGCATTCATTGACAGACTATTGCGGTTAGCGATGGCTAACACATAGCTTAGCATTCAGTTAAATGGACACCAAAGCCGTTTAACGTTCCTAGTGTGGCTAATCCAAAAAAACATGGGTAGAACAGAAAAGCAGCACATCCTCTTGAGAGAGCCAAATATTCTTTCAGAGCCCTCGAAAGACCAAATGCTCTAAGGCAGGATGCCAACTGTGCCAGTACTAAGGCTTTGTTTTAGATCCACCTGGAACTTTGTGGGTTTGGGGAGAAGGACAGTGTAGGGTAGGTGAGAGGGAGGGAATGGAGGGTACTAAGATGGAAGAAAGGTTGGGAGGGCCAGAGGTGCCAAAGATGGTTCACTGTAGGGCTGAACAATTTTGGAAAATAATCTAATTGTGATTTTTTTCACCTCAATATTGCAATTGCGATTTAATATGCGATTATTTTTTCAAGGTCCTCTTCTCATGTATTTTTCAACGAACACAAGCAATAAATCAATCTGTTTCATAATAAACAATATCAGATTTATTTAAAGCGCAGATTACAACAATAAAGCAAACAAATCTGTGGCTTTACCTCTTCAACATGTCTAACTTTTCACGTTTCATGAAACATATCTAAACGTGGACTGCACTTCTTAAAGGACCTATATGTAGGATTGCTCCCTCTCTGGCCAAAACTGTTATTGCAACCACGTTGTAAATACTGTACAGCGTGGTACTCCCTCCCCCTCCCCCCCCAGAGTAGCGGTTGCCAGATTCCCCGTTCCCGGATTACTCAACACAACACTGCGTCTACTAGAAGGAGCAACCATGACAAGTGTTTTACATACTGTTCTTTGCTTTTATTTAGGTAAAGAACATAGAATTACCTCTGTGTATGAAGTGTGCTATACAAATACACTTGCCTTGCATAGATCCCTGATAATATTGACCAACTGCATCACCGTCACCGGGGCTTCATAGTAATGTGTCCGAATAGAGCAGCCCTCTCGGACACACACACATGCTGTTACCGCTGTTTTATTATCATCCAACACATCCAGACCATCACCGGGGCTTCATAGTAATGTGTCCGAATAGAGCAGCCCTGTCGGACACACACGCAGACTATTGCCGCTGTTTTATTATCATCCACACTCCCACACCGTCACCGGGGCTTCATAGTAATGTGTCCGAATAGAGCAGCCCTGTCGGACACACACGCCAGCTCTGACCGCTGTTTTATTATCATCCACACTGCAGTCGGTGTGCAGTAAATGGCCCTCAATGGTGTGAAATCCTTACATACAGTCATTGAGCAAACGATACTGACTTCGTGAAAACGCCCATGAGGCAACGACGCAATGATTCGCTTCAAACATGTTTTTCTAGCAAAAACCGAATAATGGCGATAAGCCAAATATAATTCTAAAGATGTACTGCAATAGCTCACTCCAGTGGAAACATGGACCATTTTCATTACCCAACTAAAATATATTTGGTAGGCTAATAGTGCAATGTAAACATGTTCACGAATGCATTTAGTAACGTCAGACATTTCTGACCCGAAACATTTGTAGCTGCAGCCTTCCTTACCCAGTAAATGGCTGCAGCTCAGCCTATCTGGCAACCCGGATGGCGACACAGTACTGACTTCGCGATTGGACGCTAGGCAGAAGGTGGAGCAACAGACCAAAACACAAAATGTAAACAAAACAGTTTTCCTGGCACAGAAATATTGCGTTTGAAATTAAATATTCTGGCTGGACTACTATTATGTCTGACATAAATACTTGAAATTAACATGATTCCTCAATGTCTATTGACATATTAGGGTCATTTTATGATTACTTTGAGTACATTTCTTACATATAGCTCCTTTAAAGCAGTATCAATCTTATTTGTAAATAAAAATAAAAATTAGGATATCAAACAACATATGAATTACTAATCATTCACGTAATCTAGCTCTGAGAGAGCGCATCTCGGCCAACCTCGTGCGTAGAGAGAGCGAGAGAGCCGCATGTCTCGCAGGTCGTACTTTTTTCTTGGTGTTGCCGCCATGACGCTCGAACGTGAACGTCGTTTTACTCAGAGTGAAATAAAAGCAGTAAGTTTGAGTGATCTCTGAATCTCATTCCAAGCAGCTGGTGCGCTATAAATAAAAGCAGTCTTTCCTGACTCTGTATTCATTGATGGAATATTTAAAAAATATATACAGTGACGGTGAAGTGTGTTCACTGCATTATCTAATAATTTTAGTTCTTTTTTAAATATATATATATCGGCTGTTATATCGGATTTTTAAATCACCAAATATTTGTATTGTATCGGCCTTAAAAATCCCATATCGGTTAGTGTTGCACCGATACCGATACTAGTATCGGGAGGGGCCCCGATACCGCACTAAAATGCTGGCATCGGTATCGACGAGTACGAACAAATAATGCGCCGATGCCATTTACAGATACTAATATGAAACTTGGAACGCAGCGCCTTGTGTCTTTCTGTGCGTTCACACCGAAAGCGCACAAAGAGGAATCCACCTTGTCCACTCCACCTAAGTCGCTTATGTCGCATTTGCCCCCCTTCAGAATGTTCGTTCTTGCTTTTTTTTTAATTTAAAAGGCCAGCACGCCACACGCGCAACTACTGTTGTAGCACAGCCAATTTACCGACATCGTTGATCACGGAAAGTTACTTGATGAAGTCATTAAAAACAGAATTACTCCGATTGGCTGGAGAGTGTAGGTTAAAAAGTGTTTATTTACACCATCTTTGATTTACACCTAGGAAAGACGTTGACACTATGAAGACGCTATGGCCACGTTGCTTAGCAACGCCTGCATACGGGAGATATTAAATAGTCCGCTCGACTTGTACAAATAAAAAAACCCTCACGATTTCAACTCTAAAACACATTAAAGTATTATTAATTGATTACATATTTCATTCTTTCGTAAGTGACCATGGTACTTCGCGGAAGCAACCCTCCGCTTCGCGTCGGACGGTTCACGCCTCCGCGTCGTCCATTCATTTCTGTTAATGGACACCTCGTCGGGTTACTCCCGAGTCCCCAATCATATTTACGGAAATGATCATCCCAAATAAACACCGATTTTGCCAAATGTAATGTTGTCAAATCATAGAGGACATCATAGAGGACATCATTCTCTCCCTTCACTCACTGCACTCACTGCAGTTATTTTTGCCACTGCTCGTTTTAGTTTTTTCAATGTGGATTTTGGAGTTGTAACTTGTTGTCATAGGACACCTTTTATTTATTTTATTTTATTTATTTTACCCTGGCTGCACTTAGAGGAGTGCACATCAGCCTAGACCTTACAGGAGGAAGTAATTTCTTATTGCAATTCTGATTTGTTCTTACCTCAGATAGGCCTTAATGCCATGCACTCTCTACCTCATATGTATATTATTTCTTATTTTAATTTAATTTAAATTCTTGTTGCACTACGATTTTACATGTTGTAATTACATGGATATTGCACTATTTTGGCATATTCAATTATTGTCACCCATAACAGGTAGGCAATAAAAAAGTTCTTCTGGATTTACTGTTAGTCTTTTTTCCTGTTTCACAAAGGTTTTTAAGTTAAGTTTCAAGTGAGTATGCAGTTCTTTAGTATTAGAAGAACAAAAGCTTGTATATATATATATATATATTTTTTTTTTTCTCCAAACGGCGTGGTATCGGTATGGTATCGGTATCGGCCGATACTGCACAGCCGGGTATCGGTATCGGTATCGGGGGCCAAAAAATGGTATCGGTGCAACACTAATATCGGTCGGGCTCTACTCTGTACCACTCAGGTTAGATTAGGCTGATAGCAAGTAAAGAAGTCTAGTAGCCAATAAATGTTAAGAGTTGCACAACGACCCAAATGACCCAAATGAACACAGTATAGTAGCCAAACGCATGCATAGAAATTCTAGCACAGTTGTTCCCAACCTTTTTGGGTCAGTGATCCGATTTTTAAAAAAATCCATCTCTTGACAGACAACCCCTTCAGCCAACCAGATTAACAACACATGTGATGCCATCACAGTCAAAGCAAGCTGATAAATCATGCCCTTTCCGAATCCAGCTGGAAGAACAGCAGAAACATATTTTCAACTAATAAACTAATAAAAATAAAGTTTGTTTATTTTGTTTGTGTTTCATTGTAGTAATGTAATGTTGATCCGCCCTTATTATTGTTCCACTCTCTACTAGCATAACTAGGTGTTGAGCCGTAGAGGCGAAGAGCTGCTCTCGGAAGATCCGAAACATCACAACCTCATTAACCTTAAAAACAAACACTTAATAAAAATGGCAATGAGATTGTATTATACCTTGGTAGAATAGAAGACCATCTAAGGAGAACAACCATTCTTTCAAATTCATGATTAGTCACTGGACTCGCTAGGCAAATGTAAAATGTTACAAAAATGTAGAATTTTGTTAACAGAACTAAATACAACTGACAGTATTGAATGCAAAGTCAAAATACTGTCAGTTAATAAATGAATAAGAATAACCTAGAATTAGCAGCGAATGAGGACTCGTGAACAATTGTGTGAGACAATATTTTCTGTATAAGGATAGAAATTGTGTATTTCACAGACCTTGATGGTTATAATGACTCATTTTGTATAGAGTAATGGGTGGCTGGGCCGTTCATTAGTCTTTAAACTACTATTCCCATGCACACAAAAAACCGGCAGGTGGCAACGGGTTTTCATAAATAGTTGGCATGTAGCAACACCTTCCACCTGTTAAGGATTATATGAATAATGTATACATTAATGTAAAATACAGGTAAGGGCCCAGGAAGCAACACCGACCTGTATTTCAAACTAATGTATCAAAAATGTATTCTGACTTTGTAGATGTTTTTTGCAAACATGCAAACAGTAAATTGCAGTTGAAATTGGATGGGATGGATTGCATTGCTGAATATAGAGGGCTTTACCTGTGATGACCCGTCGATGTATCACTCAATAAGAATATCAGCCATGGTATCGTCCTCAAAAATTACTTGCCAAGTAATTTGCCCAATGTACATTTTAACCATGGAGAAAGGACAATCTGTGTAATTATTGATTCAAATGAACTCAACAATTATCTGAACGCCTCCTCACTTGATTGCAGGGACTCCTTTTCAATTTGTGTGAAATATTTCTTATACAGTGTTGTGGCGGCATTTTCACTGTGTATTATGCATATATTTTCCATATTACCATTCACCCAATAGCCTATTGCAGCAAAACCTATATGATATGAATTATGCAATGATGTGGCAATATGCTAGGCCATGGATTGCTCAATTTCAGTGTGTATTATTGTACATTAGGCCACAATAAGATCAAACGTGTATCGTAATGTAGTTAAGTTTCTCCTGGTCCAAGTTAAATAAATCACAATACTTGCAATATGGTATGGAATGGTAGTACTAGTCAACAGCTAGTAGGTGGAAAGGCAAGGTGCCATTAAACTGTAGTTACAGACCAATGTCCTGGCCCAAATGTGTACAGAGACAAGATATGGATCATTATATTGTTAACGAAGAAGACTCATGTAGGATTTCCTTGACGAGGACAGAGCTATCGATTAACAACTTGCACTCATGTCAGCACTCTGACATCAACATTAAGTCGCAAATTTTAATTCATCGGAATCGACTAGACGGTAAATAACGTCGTGCTGATATAGTTAGTGTTAGTTAGTGTTAACTTGTCCTGCCAATGGCAGTTCGAGTATGCGGCCATGCATCCGCCATGACTAGCTATTCAAGCTAACTAGCCAGCTTACGTTTGCAAAAATAAGTAACCGCGGCTAAAGGATGCGAGACAATGCTAAGGCTAGGTAGCATAATGCGCTGGAAATGCTAGCTAACAAAAGCTAATATCGGTTAAGCTCATTCGCCGAGGTCGGTGTTAACTCTTTAAAATCATATCTTTGCTGGGGAATGACAGGTTACATTTAGGAAACTGAATTTGTGAATACAAATACATACCCCCTTGATCAATTTGATGATGGGAAACCTCGCCGAGAGCTTTAAGAAGCTAACAACAAGCTCTCCGCTCTCCCTCGCCGGCGAAGCCGCTTGCGTCTGATTTGTGTTGTATCTTCGTCCAGATGTCTCACTACCGCCACCTAACGGCTCGCCAGCGCTGGGACGGGTTGTAGCATACAGCATTGTTATTCTGGGAGTTGATTTCAAGTTTCAAGTATCAATGCAGGCGTGGAGCCAAATGACTCATGAAGCAGACTATAAAATGCAAAACGAGGAATAATAAATAAAACGGCAAATAACATTTCTGCACAGATCAGAAATAATTACATTTAATAAAGGGAAATAAATAGCCAGATTTACCAATTAATGTGTTTTAAGAAAAAATAGATTGTCTCCCATTTATTATTAAACTCTAAGTAGACAACAATAATGAGGATGTTACAAAGTTTAAATATGGTCAATATGGTTGTTACTTGCTTGCTTTCATGTGAGTGAATTGTATACAGTTTTAACACATTGTGTGTGTGTGTGTGTGTGTGTGTGTGTGTGTGTGTGTGTGTGTGTGTGTGTGTGTGTGTGTGCGTGCGTGCGGGTGGATCCGTCTGTATTTATACCACCAACATATTCAAATAAATCAAAAGGTGGTCCATTCTTAAAATAGCTTGAAAATAAAACAATAATTGTTCAATGTCTGATATTGTTCAGATGACGTCATGGTGTTTTTTGGATGCGGAGAGTTTTACAGACATACAATAGGGAGGTCAGAGTGGTGACCAGGGCAGACACTTTCTGTTAGCAAGTTCTGCACCTTGCTCTATGACCTTGATTGAGGATATCCTCTAGTCTAAATGATTGCTTCAATTGTCGAAACACGTTCAATGTTTTTCAAGTCTTCCTCCCTCAACCAATGGAAGGTATACTTTAGGTCATGTCTAGTCTTTATAAAGATCCATACTCCACAACTATTTGTTAATACTGATTAACTTTTTGTTAATACTGATTAACAGGATAAAGTATAAAAGGTGCAAAAGCAGATAGCATTTCCAACAACTTTTTGTGTGATGGATGTGACTGAGGAAGGCAGACCTTTTTCCACTGGCATAATCATATTGTCCTTTATTTAGGACGGTTAAGAGTTCTGCTCAAAGAAGCAGTCAAGGGGCTATCTCAACAAATAAACAAAGTGGATTTTTTGTGAAAAATAATTCAGTTCTTCATTGTTATAAATATTATATAAATGTTATAAAATATGTGACGTTTTGGACACGCTGGTCTAAATATCACATTGTGATCATTTTAGTAGATATTCTTATGGCAATGTGATGACATACAATTGTAGCTACTTCTGATGTATCTTAACATGTCAAGTACTCCACACCACTGTTGCCTGTGTCATGTATTATGTAGGAGTTAGATCTGCACCACTACATTTCATTGTGTTGATCAATGTGACTGTAACACAACATCAACATCAACATTAAATCAATGTATTTATTGTGTGAATTATACATATAGTTTTGCAATTCATTCAGCCTTCAGTAATAACAGATATTTACAATTATTTGTGATATTGACACAAATCCAACCTATTACATTTAGCACAACCTATTACATCTATTACAACCTATTACATTGCACAACCTTATCAGATGGAGACCTCAGCCTGGGGAGATTTTGGCCTTCAGATTGCATCCTTTTGACCTCGGCATTAAGCCTCCACACCCAGGCTAAGTATATAGTGTGGGAGCCCGAGCCAAAGGGAGGGAGGGAGAGTGTTCAGGGAACCGCCCCGGTAGACAGATATTGTCTGTGCTAACGTCTCAGGGCATTCCACTGTTTCCTGTCTTTGCACACTGTGAGGCAAACAATAGTCCCAGGGGTATCCACTGCCTGGAGAAGTGTGTGTCAACAGCATGATCTGTGCAGTACAGTACACACACAAACACACACACACACACACACACACACACACACACACACACTGTCCATGTCCAATGGGAAAGAGACTTGGCAGCCGCAGACCTGTCCATGAAAGAAGCTGTGGTGCGTGTCTGACAGCCATTATCTGACCTGACAGGTTGGCCAGGAAGCTATAGGGGTGAACAAGGGGCGGAAAGTCTTGGGGGTAGGGGGGGGGGAGTCTAGCTTGTCATGCACTTGAGATACTGCTCCATAAGTGTCTGAACGTGGTGGTGATGGAGGCCGGGGGTATAGCTGTATAGTTTTTCTCTTTCCTATTTGCCCCATGGTGTCCTATGCTAATGTCTACCAGATGGGGCCGGGGGATCAGGCAAAGCACTGCTGATGGCTTTGACAGAACAGTTTATGCCAGAGATAGATTTTGAGGTCATATCCTGTACAGGGATGTTGCTAACTTGTATAAGAAATCACAGCAGTCAGACAAGATCATTCCAAGCAGTGCTTCAGCCCACCTGGACACATAAAAAAAGCATAATTGTTTTTTAAAACTTTTTTCCCCATATTTTTTTATCCGACCGGCACATTTGATCGTTCTTGATGTCAGCTATAGAATCATTGTGTCCCTGGTTGATCTCAAGTGTGGTACTTACCTGGGGCCCCGGGGCCCCACAGGGAGAGCCTCGATGCGGTCACCCATTCAAGGCTTTCTTCCTTCCTGTCCTGCAATGACATCTTCCTGCCTCACGGGCCTCTGGGAGTCATCTAGTCAGGTTCCACTGTGCCCTTCTTATTAGAGTGTAGAACTAACAAGTGGGGAAATTAATAAGCAACTAAGAATAAGTACATTTGTCAGTAGAAAGTAAAAGAACAATATATCCCTGTCGGTACAGCAAGGATGTCAACATAACAAGTTTCTAAATGCACCATAATTGCTACGTTTAGCTATCCTTATATATAATACTACTACTACTACTACCAGTGCCGTTTCTAGGCATATGCGGACTATGCGGCTGCATAGGGCCCCGCCGCCACCAGGGGGCCCCCCAATCCCGCGCTCGCATCAACAGCTGTGTTTGTCTGGAAACAGGGTGTGAGGTGATATTAGCTGTGACTGATTAGCAACACATGTAGGATCACGACCCAAGAGATTTAGGAGTTGAGACAGAGTCGCATCAAACAGCCTAAACTCTTGCTACACGTTTCAAGGACAGAGAACACCGGTTATTCAGAAACTCTCCATTCACTGTCCATCTTGTGGGTATTCTGGACGAGGTGAGACAGTAGTTTTGCAGCACTTTGTCAAGTGCCAGTACAGCAGTAAGGGACATGTCCATGTTTATTTGGCTACGACACTTAAAAGGAAACTCAGCTTTTTCTCTTGTGAGGTGGATCTTGCTGGGCAGAGGTCCAACAATACACTTTCTCCGACGATGATCACCCTCATGGGCAATCACCAATCACCACAACAACCCCTGCTCGCTTAAAGCCTTTCCTGTTTTGCCTTGTATACCTTTTTTTACACACTGGTTTGTTCGATTTCCAGTCTTGTGATTCATCCTTCATTCACTGGCGCCCTCCCTGTCCAACTGCCTGGAAAAGGATTCCTGTGGTCAAGAAATGCTGCCATACATCTATTTCAGAGAGATACCCCACTGTGGAAAAGATTAATTACTTCCTGGTTTGAGATTCCTTCGTATTGCCAAAAGGAAAAGGTAAATCTTTATTGGAATTCCCCACAACCTCCTGCCTCCCCACACAACCAGCTAGAGGTGGAATGTACGGGCCATAGACGCCAATCATAGTTAGCATTACTTATTAATTTAGGGTAGGCACTATGGCTGGGCTTTATATGTCTATTATCTTTTTCATTATTGGGATTTGTCCTATATATATTAATTGTGATGTAAATAATAATTCCTCATATAAAATATGTTTTCCAAGCCTTTGTCCTTTATCCTTTAAAATTATATGATAAAATAAGATTGAATAATGTGTCTCTGGAGTGCACTAGCAACACATGTTCAGTCATCTTACCTTACAATACAGTATTGTGGTACTCTGTTGTACATATAGGTAGGAATGTTTTTTTGGACATTGTTTAGTAATGAATTGTGAAAGGAATTGTCATTATGGGGAGACATTGTTGTGTTTAAAACTGCCACAGCATTTCTTGTGCAAGATGTGGAAAAACAACATTTTCATTAGGTTGGTATATTTGCGTTGATCTAGGATTTAACAGTACTACAACTCTCTTGAGTCCTCTTAATATGCTGGAGTATTGCCAACAAAAAATCCCATGATGTATTCTCATGGAAAGCCTTAGGCCCAATTCACTTTACTGGGTTTGACGGCTAAGTTAGCCTTTACAGAGCAAATTACTTGACAATATCGTTTTTATTCCAAAAATAAATTTATTTGAAAGGAAAATAAAATAAATGAAAAAATAAACCAAAACCAGCAAGTCTCTTTTTGAAATAGACCCCACCAATCACTGTTGAAGAAAATACAACAGAATATATGGATGATGGGAATAGTCTTTGCTTTCATATGATATCCCTGAAAATCTGTGGTTTTCCCCACAGTATGTTTTGACTGGCGAAGATCATCCCAGTCTTCCGATCTTAACTGATATTATTTAAGGCCATGTAACGAAGCACCTCATGATGGTTGGTCTGTGATCTGACAGGACTGTGTGATGGCGAGTGTGTTATCTGAAGAAGTGTTCTTTGAATCGTGCTCTGGGACTCCAAATCAGACATTTTCACCGCCGACTCATTCGTAGTGTGTTGCCTCTGTGCATTTTCACACAGTCTCGTCTGTCTTTGACCTGAGAACAAAACAGAACAGGATCATCAGTCCCCTTGTCTCATTACCCATCAAAATACCACTATGTTAATATAAAAGCAATGAAACAGTTTTGTGTTCAGAAATTCCTTAATTCACAAAGAGGGCTGTACATAGCCTATCCCCCTACATAGGGCTAGGA
Organism: Merluccius polli; assembly: GCA_030340625.1. NCBI lineage: Eukaryota > Metazoa > Chordata > Actinopteri > Gadiformes > Merlucciidae > Merluccius > Merluccius polli. Next base: position 65,629 of record JAOPHQ010006028.1, read on the forward strand.
CTTGCTGCCCTTTCAAGGATATGCAATCAAGTCCAGTGCAATAGAATAACCTATAAATAAAACTATTCCCAACAGAGTGATTAAGACACAAATTAATATCCACAGTGTAACATGTCTTCGTATACCAATTGGCCTGTTTGTTTTTCTATGTGTCACACACATACATAGGCCTTTAGTAGCCTACTATCACAATAGCGCAATTAGGCCTACTACAAGGACGCATGGTTATAGGGCCTAATGTTTTTTGTCGTGCCATAAAACAAGAAATGTATCCACAAAAACAAGTGTTGAAGTCCATTCTTCATTTATAGCTTACCATTTTCCGCTGGTTGCTCAGACAAAACGTGCAGATGGTTCTGGGGGTTTTGCGTCCTCCATCTCCTTGCACACTACTAGTCGTGTACGCTGAGCTCAGACACGGCTGTACGTCCTCGCGGCCGTCTCCCATGAGCAGCACGTTGGCCAAGTGCGAGATATAACTGGACGCCAGACGCAGAGTTTCGATCTTGGAAAGCTTTCTGTCCACCGGCTCGGTGGGGATGAGAGTCCGCAGCGCCGTAAACGCGCTATTAACGTTTTGGGTACGGTCGCGCTCCCTTGCGTTGGCTGCGTTTCTCTGTTTCACCACAACGCCGACGCCCAACACGCGCGCCACCCGGCGATGCTTCTCCGACTCCGAGCAGCATCCGTAGCTCTGGTCCGAGCTGCCGTCGCTCTCGCTGCGATTATCGTCGTCATCGTCCGACAACACGTTTAAATCAGCATGGTAAGAGAAGGCGTGGGTCGACACCGGCCTCAGCATGGTAAAAGCCATGTTTGGTTTGGTTTGGTTTGTAATCCTGTGACTCGTTTCACAATTGCATGTAGGCCACATAGAAAAAAGAATAACAGCCTACTGCATGTTTTGACACTTGGGACTGTCCAGTCTGGTGGTCTGCATCTCTCGGAGCGCTCTTATAGCAGTAACAGTAGCCCCTCAACAAGGGGAGGGGTCGAATATCCCATCCCACAAGAGATAATTAGATAAAAAACCTTCACCTACTGAGATAATAACAAACATGCCACAACGAATATCTAAAGAGGTCAAATCAAAGACAATTTGAGTGGATCCTGTTGTATTCTTATTTTATATTTTATATATTTATTTGTATATATTTCACATTATTTCAGTTGTGTGTGTGTGTGTGTGTGTGCACATGCGTGTTCATGGATGTGTTTCTGTCAGTGTGTGTGGGGGGTGGGGGGTGGGAATGAGAAATGTTGCATAACATTTTGTGCTATGTGCGGTTTCTAACTATCATCAAGTGTGGCTGAGTTCTTTCTTTCAGGATCGTCTCTGTAAGCGTTGCAGACTTGGGAATCAATGTGACACAAGGCAGTATCACTTGGAATGATTAAAAGCTTATTCAGATAAAGCATATATACAGTTCTGCATGAGAGAATCACGGCCATTGCATGACAAGATTGCAGACAGTTATTACATACAGTTTGAGAGCAGACAGAGAGGGCATCTCAATGCTAGCAGATAAGAGTTGGGTCAAAAACCATGCTGTCATGTTTAGCAATAACCTTTATAGAATGGAAATCTACCAGCACACTACAGCTTGAGGGCAGACACTGAGCAAGCCTCAAAGGCATCTCAATGCTAACAGATAAGAGTTGTCAAAACTGTGTTGTCATGTTTAGCAGAAGATAACTCTTTCCAGAACTCGGTGGAACCTTCTGCTGAACTCTACCATGGCTCCTGTTCAGAGTGGACCAGGCTCAGGGTTGCCTCTACATTTTGTCTAATGGGTTAAGTGCTGCATGGGTAAATAAACACTCTGCAAGTAACAGATGCTAGAGGAGGTGAGTAGAGCTGAAGTTTTGCTGTGGAAACGCAGCAAATGGCTTCCAGATTGACTCGGGTCGACGGGTGAAAGGACTGGTCAAGAGAGAGAGGAGAGAGAGAGAGAGAGAGAGAGAGAGAGAGAGAGAGAGAGAAAGAGTGAGTGCAGTGCCTGTTTCCACAAACCCCCCCCCCCCCCACACACACACACACACACACGCGCAAGCACACACACACACATACACAAACACACATACCCACGCATGCACGTACACACACACACACACACACACACACACACACACACACACACACACACACACACACACACACACACACACACACACACACACACAAACAAACCAGGGGAGGGGAGGGGGGGGGTTGCAGGCCTGGAGTGACCCCCTGCACCCCCTGGCTCAGCTGTACCAACAACAGTGACCCGGGCCGAGGACCTGGCTGGGCTCATAAAGCGGGGGACACCATGGTGTGTTTAGCGCGCTCAGCCACTCCAGCAACACGACACTGCAGCCCTCTGACCCGCTGCCGCCTCCTCCACCGCAGCGGACTCCAACACTCGGAGCCCGTAAACTGCTCCACACAGCACTTGGCTCCTGCACACTACACACGTCAACCTGGAGGAATGCCATTAAAAACCCTGTGGAGGTGATTAAACTACTAATGTAGTGCATGTGTGTGTGTGTGTATGTGTGTGTGTGCACACGCGTGTGTGTGTGGGTGTGAATGTGTGCCTGTGTGTGTGTGCGTGTGTGTGTGTGTACAAGATGAGAAACAAGTGCCGTTGTCTGTTATCAAAACTAGCAACAGGTAACATAATTTAAAAGGCTGCATCACCCTGCATAATAAACTACACACATGCAAAACACCACGCACAACTTTTCACATTCCCAGCATACCCCACACGTGCTGAGTGACAAGATGATGAGCATACACTCGATTCGGCCCCCCTGAGTCGACCTGCTGGGAAGGAACGACGGTCCAATGGCTTGACTCATGCAGGTCGTCAGAAACAGAGGCCAGCAGCAGCCGGCCAGGTGCTCAGCAATTTCTTCATTCAAAATGTTTTACCGCATTGAAGAGTAGAGAGCAGGGGTGAAATTCCGGGGGGTGGGGGGCATGTTCCAACCAATGTTCAAAGAGAGCTTATTTGTCCCCCCAAATATTTCAGTGTAACGTCAAGCAATCTGACTTTGCGGATGAAGTGGCAGGCGATTTGCCAATCCAGTTCTTTTAGAATTTAAAGTTTAAGTGCATTTATATGTGGCTTAAGCTTTACTCCCAGACATTGTGGAATGAATGGTTTGCTCAAAGTTAACACAGGGTTTATGTAATTGGAAGACCCCACACTCGCGACCCGATTGGTTATTGGCCATTTCGCCCTGGTAGAGAGGGACACAAGTGACGAGAGAAACGGGCAGGTGTGGGTTAGACTAGCGACATGAGTCATGAGCATTGTTTTGTTCCCTTACTGCCCAGGGAATCTGGGCTCCCCCACCACCAAAGTTGGACCAAATAGTTCCAGGAAAACAAAGTGGTGTTTTATATTGTTTAGTGCATCACAAACCATTGCATTGAGCTAACTATTTGAATATGCCAAATAGTTGGCATCAGGGCTTGAAAACGAAATTATTTTTCAATCGTTCCGCTCCGAACGGAACCGGTATATTTAACGTTTTCGTTCTTGCGTTCCGCCACCAACATATCGTTCCTGAACCGGTTCGGTTCGTTCTTAACGTTCCGGCAGTGTTATTGGGCCTCCGCGGTGTGTTACTATTGCGGCCCCCCCCCCCGCCGGCCGTAGGTCCGTGGTGTGTTACTATTGCGCACCCCCCCGTCGGCAGTTACTATTGCGCGCCCCCCCCCGCGGTGTGTTACTATTGCGGCCCCCCCCCCCCCCCCCCGCCGGCCGTAGGTCCGTGGTGTGTTACTATTGCGCACCCCCCCGTCGGCCGTTACTATTGCGCCCCCCCCCCCCCCCCCCCCCCCCGTCGGCCCGCGGTGTGTTACTATTGCGCGCCCCCCCCCGTCGGCCCGCGGTGTGTTTGTGTTACTATTGCGGGCACCCCCGCCGGTATGGAGTCAGAATAGTGTCATAATTCAAACCTGAAAAAAAGGTTTCAAAGGCTTGTAAGTCTGTGTTTGAAAGCTCAACACCTTGTAAAAAAGGTTTTGCACCACTGAAAAAAGAGATTATAGCCTGAAAAAAAAAGTCAAACATCTGCAAACATGATTTTGTGTTCTATTTTATCTTCTTCATCATTTTCACCAACACATTTTCAAAGCTAAAATGTTTTCACAAACACATTTTCAAAGTTTAAAAATGTTCACCAGCGCATTTGCAGAGTTTCAAATCTGACACTGTTCTAACAGTGTATTACTTTGTTTCCCGGTTTCGAAACCTTGTAAATGGGATTCTGCAAACAGCTGTTCAAACATTGAGAAATACGTTTTGAAAGGTTGAATATTTATTTTTAAAAACTTGTAAAGGTGTAAATTTACACCATTGCAATGTATTTTTTCAGAACTTAATTTTCAGCACTGACTTTTCAGAGATTTGACCACACGGGCGCAAGCTTGCGAGTCACGTGATTATTGACACTGTTCTGACGCCGTTCGTTTTGAAACTCCTTTAGCGTCAAAGGTCTGAAAACGTGGTTCTGAAAAAAAGGAAAAAAAAAACCTTCCTGGGGGCGGGACCATCTTGCTCTAAACCTATTGGTTGCTCTCTGCTGAGGCACAGTCCAATCACATGCGCCGTTGACCGGGCTGTGCGGGATTGACAGTGCTCTGCCCATGACAAGAATAACAAGCGACTTGCGTGGTTGATTTTGTGTCTATTTTCTGGAACCATGGCTGGTAGACAGGCGAGCAATTTTATTCTATATTGTTTGCGTTCTAACCACCCGCGAGCCTCCTGCGGCTCGCCAAGCTGTAATTTGCAACACGTTCTCATCCCAACTCGTAATATACCGACGGTTTGTCACGCCCCTAGACGTGATACTGACGCAAAATGTACCCTCCCGCGTCTGTGTGAAACGATCTGTGTGAAACAATCTCATAAACCCGTTCGCGGTGGTAAGAGACGAGCAGAGTCTACAGCGTCCGCTCGCAGAGCAGAGTCTACAGCGTCCGCAGTCTACTGTGAAACAATTCACTCCAAAAAGGATTATGGTTAGGGTTATGGTTAGCGTAATCTATCACCGTGACCGGGTTATTATTGGAGTGAATGGACTCTGTAGTCTCTGCTCGTCTCTTACCACCGCGAACGGGTTTATGAGAACCCCCAGATCGTTTCACGATCTGGTAGAGTCTTTGCCAGCTTCAAAGCAATGAATAACCTACATCAGCGGGTGCTGTGTATGGATCACAAGTTCCGAGTATGTTTATCTTCTCTTCATATCTAATTTTAACATTTTGTGACAAATGGTCTAAATAGTTGATTTATTTAAGTATCGGAAATCTGCAAGGCTGCAATTCCCCTGGTTGGTCGTTGTTCGTCGCCATTTTGCCAGCGTTTGTTGCCCTCCAGGTATCCATGGTAGTCACGTGACCGCAAAGTATGACTATTATTTATGCCATGCGAGCCACAAATTAGTCTACAGCGTCCATTCACTCCAATAATAACCCGGTCACGGTGATAGATTACGCTAACCATAACCCTAACCATAATCCTTTTTGGAGTGAATTGTTTCACAGTAGACTGCGGACGCTGTAGACTCTGCTCGTCTCTTACCACCGCGAACGGGTTTATGAGATTGTTTCACACAGATCGTTTCACACAGACGCGGGAGTGTACATTTTGCGTCAGTATCACGTCTAGGGGCGTGACAAACCGTCGGTATATTACGAGTTGGGATGAGAACGTGTTGCAAATTACAGCTTGGCGAGCCGCAGGAGGCTCGCGGGTGGTTAGAACGCAAACAATATAGAATAAAATTGCTCGCCTGTCTACCAGCCATGGTTCCAGAAAATAGACAACAAAATCAACCACGCAAGTCGCTTGTTATTCTTGTCATCGGCAGAGCACTGTCAATCCCGCACAGCCCGGTCAACGGCGCATGTGATTGGACTGTGCCTCAGCAGAGAGCAACCAATAGGTTTAGAGCAAGATGGTCCCGCCCCCAGGAAGGTTTTTTTTTTCCTTTTTTTCAGAACCACGTTTTCAGACCTTTGACGCTAAAGGAGTTTCAAAACGAACGGCGTCAGAACAGTGTCAATAATCACGTGACTCGCAAGCTTGCGCCCGTGTGGTCAAATCTCTGAAAAGTCAGTGCTGAAAATTAAGTTCTGAAAAAATACATTGCAATGGTGTAAATTTACACCTTTACAAGTTTTTAAAAATAAATATTCAACCTTTCAAAACGTATTTCTCAATGTTTGAACAGCTGTTTGCAGAATCCCATTTACAAGGTTTCGAAACCGGGAAACAAAGTAATACACTGTTAGAACAGTGTCAGATTTGAAACTCTGCAAATGCGCTGGTGAACATTTTTAAACTTTGAAAATGTGTTTGTGAAAACATTTTAGCTTTGAAAATGTGTTGGTGAAAATGATGAAGAAGATAAAATAGAACACAAAATCATGTTTGCAGATGTTTGACTTTTTTTTTTCAGGCTATAATCTCTTTTTTCAGTGGTGCAAAACCTTTTTTACAAGGTGTTGAGTTTTCAAACACAGACTTACAAGCCTTTGAAACCTTTTTTTTCAGGTTTGAATTATGACACTATTCTGACTCCATACGCCGGCCGTAGGTCCGCGGTGACGCTCGAACGTGAACGTCGTTTTACGGCAGCGGAAGATTTACGACAGCCAGCATACAGACAGTAAACAGACAGTGAGCAACGGACTTCACATGATATTATTCACAACTCGGATTAATTTAATGAAACCCATTGATTATTTTGACCGGTGGACCCTTACGGACTTAAGGAATATAAACAATGCAGGAACGGACACACACCGTACGGACTTTATGATCGCTTCAAAAGTTGGAAGTCAGACCTTTTCCCCGTCTCTCTTGTTTACCGGTAAGTCTGGATGAATTATGCGTCGGTGTTCATAGTTTGTGTTAAATGAACTGAATGATTTATCTGTGGAGAGTCTAACTGATCTAACGATGTGCGTTATGTCCATATGGACAGACGTTTAAACGGTTACCGTATCTTTGTGTAGGTGATCTAAACGGCTTAAGTCGTTCAAGAAATAATTTAGATAAAATCCAGATCCGGCCTCAATTGGAGACCTGCGTTTATTTGTCAAAACGTGTCGCCACACCCCTGCGTCTATTAGGGACCCCGCTTTTATTGGAAGTTTTACGGTATATAGAGAACGAAAAAAACCTGTTATTAACCGGTTTTGGGGATTTCAGAATAACGTTTCTGTTCCGGAACAGTTGAAGACCATTTGGTTTTCGTTTCCGTTTCCGTTCCTCGTAAAATTCCGTTCGTTTTCGGTTTTCGTTTTCGTTCCTTGAACCGGTTCGGAGCCCTGGTTGGCATATTCAAATGCCAACTATTTGAAATAATACAATGTTCATTTAAAAGATATCTGACCCAATATTTAACAACTATTCATAGGTTTAAGTCCCCAATTGTTTATTACCCATTATTAAGACCTACCCAATATGAAAAAAAACCATTTGTTTCTAATTGCTGAAGATTGACCTTTGGCCTTGGGGTTATCCACTAGATAATAAAGATATTTGTGCATCAGGCCCAAATTTTTATGAACTGATTCCTGGGGGAAAAGATGGACGATTACATCAAAGCGAGGTAGCCCCCATTACAGTAGCAAGACTATTATCTTTTAGTTGACCCTGTCACGTGACCCCAAGATAAGGTCCAGTCTTCATTCATCTATCAGGGCCTTAAGCCCTCCCACTGCCCCCCATCCCACCTTCAACCCTCCAACCCTCCAACCCCCCAACCCCCCCCCCCCCCCCCCCCCCCCAGATAGTGATCATCTTACACAGGCTCTCTGTGGTCTGAGCAGTTAAAACAGGTGGTGTCGTCCATCAGTTAAAAAGTTGAAAATATGGTTGCAGCCACATTCTCTGCTTCCTTTCTCACCTCTCGTTTGAAGCGTATCTCAGACAGATCTCCATAAAATGCTCCAGCGGTCAGGCCACAGGATACGGGTTCTATTTTATTACACATCCAAATGGGCTCCTTCGGGCCAGAGTATGAACATGACACACATGGCTCCATTATTCCTATTTTCCTTTGGATAAAGGCGAGATCATAGCCAAAGTAAACACCTCAGAGCCAACTTTATAATAATAGGAGCGATGCCCGAAGCGGCAGGTGCGTGGTGATCTCTTAGCGGATGAACTGCTGTATTATCTTCCTCCCTCGAGACCTGTGACAGACCACCCCCCCCCCTCTTCTTCTCCAAACTCCCAAAGGATCCACAGTGACCCCAGCCCCTGTCATCGCACAGGAAATCTACTCGCATGTGGTGATACATCTTCACCACAAAGATTTCTTTCTAATGTTTCTTCTCCCCCACAGCTGCAGGGCTGGAACATCTCACATTGGACCATCTTCCTTCTCTACGTCACCTGGGATAACATCCCAGCCCGTCACTTGAGTTCTTGTCAGTGCAGGAGAAATCTACAAATTGACTGTAAAAACACTTCCCCTGAGTGCTTCAGCAGGTCAATGAAGGTTTAAATAAGATACCATAAAAAGGGCCATCAATTCTGGCACTTTCCAGCACTTGTGCAGGGCAGTCATATCTTACAGCATTGATTTGGTATCCTTGTGATCTGTAATGGCAATGTGTACATTTCTTCATTGTGGACTGAGGGCTCCATAATGAACAAACGGCTACTGGCTACCAGCTTGCTGACTAGCCAGCACCTAATCACCATAGACAATAGTAATTCAAATTGTACTTAAAATGTTTGCTTGTAATACTACTATGTATGTCAATTATGGCACCCATTGCACTCATAACCATCCCTGGAAGAAGGGATCCCTCACTCTGTGTTCCTTCTCAAGGTTTCCTTAAAAAAAAAAAAAAAAAAAAAAAAATCTTTGGCTCTATGGCTTGTAAAGCCCTTTGAGACTGTAACTGTGATTAAGGGCTAAACAAATAAAATTGACTTGACGTGGACATGTTATATATACACAGCAGGGGAGAATGACGTGTTCTGTGTCATCATGGGGGGTCATGATTGAAAGCTATACAGCTTTCACTAGGGTATGTACATGTTGTGTGTAGCAAGTACACAGTCACTAATGATTCATTTTTGATTCCTGTATGAATCTTTTTTCTATAAATCATTTATAAAATATCATGATCAATGAAAAATGCAATGGGCCTTTAGTTACCAGAGCCCAACGTTATCTTACAGGTGCTTGCTTTGTCTAAACAGCAGCCAAGAAAAACGATTTTACTCGATTCATTGATGATCAAACTTGTAATTGTTACATCTTTTGTTGATTGACTCATGGATAAATCCTGTAATTGTTTCCACCATAACCACTGTGTATCCCAACCACTTGGGATACACAGTGCTTGTGTTGGTTGGCTAAGCAGCAGCCATTCATGCATGCGTGAGTATATGTGTTTTCCATGAATTGCATTGCATTGTGTCTGAAAATAGTATTTCCCTGTCTCCCCAGTCTTCCACAGAGTTACATAGCTGCTTTTCCCCTGAGGGGCCGATGTGGCTGGGGGCCAGGTTGAACCAGGGGCCTGGGTTCTCATGACACCTGACCCAGTGAACATCCTGTCTGCTCCACAGAGGGGCCAAAATGTGTGCCAGTAGGGGAAGCTTAGCCTTGGAGATCCAGAGCAGGTGAGTATCAAGAGACATTCCACCACTGAACAAGTGACCTGCCAAGGTAGGCCAATGTCTTAATGCAGGAAGATCATTCTGTGACAGGAATTGAATCTTTGTTATGGTGTAGCCATTGAGGTAAGGACAGATCCACATTTGAGTTAAGGATTACATTTTGATAAGGAGGATTTCGTTTTCTACAAAGAGGTTATGTTGTGTTAAGTAAAGCGTAGTTATGGTATTGTGCAAGCAAAAGTTTAGAGCTGATGGTAATATATATTAGGTCTGACAGTTATGTTTAAGTAAGAAATACTTTTTGTTTTTGCTCAAATAAGTTATAATGTTAGATTAATGTTTATGTTAAGTATTTGGTTAAAGATAGTTAACAGGTAGGCCTAGGTAGTTTGGAAGATATATAGGATCCGACTTGCATACTGTTCATTTCAATCATTCACATGTAATTAATATATTATTGTATTTTATAACTAGACTGAGGTTATTCTGTAGCTCAAACGTGTTTTCGGGGTTGTCTCCCCCTGTGAGCCACAAGAGGAAATGCAGTTATAGAACTGCTAGTTATTTATTGGTGTAGAATCTTTTGATGAATAGCTTTATTTTGTTGAATAATATCCATGAAATTGTTAATCCTAAAACTATGAGAGGCTAGGTCGTAGATAGAAACAGAGACAATGAAGAAAACAATATTCTTTAATAAATAATGAAGCATTACAATTTGAATAAGTTCTAAATCAAGTAGAAATTGTTTTTGCTTTTAACTGGTCAGGTAGTCCAGAGCTAGCTGCTTCAATAAAACAATATTTAATTTTGTGCATAGATTCATAAGTAAGGGCAAAAAACAGTTTTCGGTACTTATTTAAATTTTAATCTTTATCATAATCATCACCAAATTGAATGAATACTCTGTTTCAGAAATATATTAATTACTTTTGGCTCTGTTCTTAACAAATACTTTTCAAATCATGTTTCTAATAAATACGTGTGAAATTCACAAATGCATGAACAGATAAATAAACATCTAAATTCATCAACAAATACTTAAATAACTTAATGAATACGAAATGAATTAGGAATAAATTAGGTTAAGTGTCTGAAATAATTTAAGAGCTAGGAGGTATACAAAATAATACTGAAATGCAAATTATTGCAATTTAATTAATACAAAACAATAAAAATATATTTACATTTGTGGTCAATACTGGCATTGTCATGAATTCATATTCACATTTAACTCCCCGTTTAACTTCCAAACAATATTGTCAAATCGAGATTATTGCTGCTCTCAGAAGGCAGAAAGAGTTAGAAAAACGCATGCATGCGGGCGTCAATAAGCGCAGCAAGCGATGGACAGCTCTGAGGGCCGGTCCCTGGCTCGTCAGCCTCACTTATGTCATTTCTGTCCTAAAAAAAAGTTTTACAAAATACGGGAACTTGCAGCGCCCTCTGGCGTCAGTCCTCGGAGCTGCACTCATCCACCGTGCCGTCGTTCTTGAAGCAGGCTGACTCGTAGTGCTTGCTCAGGTAGGACTTGAGCGCAAAGCTCTTGTGGCAGCGCTTGCAGGCGTAGTGCTTGAACGCAGAGTGTGTTTGCATGTGGGCACGCAGGTTGGAGCGATCGGCGAAGGCCTTGCCACAGTGGGCGCAGGCGAAAGGCTTCTCACCGGTGTGTGAGCGCATGTGGCCCTGCAGCAGCCAGGGCCGGCTGAATGCCTTGCCACACATGCCGCACTCGTGCCGCAGGTCGTGGGTCAGCATGTGCATGGCCAGCGCGGGCATGGACACGTATGCCTTGTGGCAGGTGGGGCACTTCCTGGCCTGCTGGCCGTCCAGGCTGCGGTGGGTCTGCTTGTGGCGGCTTAGGTTAGACGAGGTGGCATAGGATTTGCCACACTCGCCACACGTGTGCCTTCCCTTGGACTTGCTGCCCTTGACTGGGGTGCGGTCGGCTGGGCGGGGCTCCTCTTCCTCAGCGTCATTGTCCAATTGGCTGCAGCCCTTTCGCGCACATCGCTGCTTGGTCTGGCGCCAGCGGGAGCGTCCATCAGAAACCAGGAGGGCTTCCACGTCGCCGGGGCAACTTGCCTCGGCGTCCAATGAGAGGCTGCTGCTGCTGTCAGTGTCCGGGGTGGCACTGGAGACGGGGCTGTCAGGGTGCTCCATGTCGTGGTCAGAGAAGTCCTCCCCTTCAATGCTCCCCCCCCTTGGGGAGTAGGGGGTCCCAGAGGTGAGGCTGGCCGACCTCTGCTTAGAGGCCGGCTCCTTTGTGCCCTGGCACATGGAGGGGATGATATAATCATGGATGTAGCCTGTTGGGGAAATAAAAAGCCATGTCATATAACATATTACATGTAACATATAATATGGACAGAACATAACACACAGAAATGTCCTGTTGATATTAATTGTATTAGCAGAGTAAACCCGCATCGTCATCCTTTAAATGTAATGCGTTATTTAGTGATGAAGGGTTTATGTTATGTGCTACTAATCAAAACTTAAAGTTGAAAAGTGATCTTGATATACACAAGGGCTAGATCAATACGAAGCAGTATACAGGAAACCATTTGTAATGCCAGGTGGAGCACGCTTTGCAGATGAAATATTAATGAGTGTTAACTGTGTGCAGACCGCTCAATATATTCAACCGGCTCCAACGGGCTTCACTTCTTTATTACATTTTTACTTCTTTATTACATACAACAACAAAAAGCAGAATCATTCCCCTCTCTCAATCGATTGAACAGGGCACCTAATCCTTGATGCAGGGGAGGGCAACGCAACACAAACACTGATTTCCAAGCAGTGAAATCCTGCACTAAATCAGTAAATCACTTTAATCAGATCACCGTCCATCTGTGGCATCAGAGTGTGTTTCATTCAGTGTGCGTATGTTAATGGGGAGGCCGAGTGACAGGTGGGGTGCGATTTGGTGTTGGAAAGAGAGGGAAGGGGGGAGGGGGGAGATGGGGTGAGAGTGTGATCTTGATCTCAAATAGTATATTGTTGCCCCCTCCGCCCCCCCCCCCCACACACACACACACACACACACACAAAGGGAGCCAGACAGCTGGTATCCTAAATCTGGGGACAAATGATCTAACCCAAGCACAAGCTCTGTGAGACTCAGTCGTGTGTGTGTGTATGTGTGCGTGCTTGTGTGTGTGCATGTTCGCGCGTGTGCATGTGTGTGCATGTGTGTGTGTGTGTCTGTGTGTGTGTGTCGGAGGAGGAGGAGGAGGGGATGCCTTTTGCTCAACGACTACATTTCTTTAGAGTTCTCCTCAACTGCCGAAGCTGCAGCAGCTGAGGAGGAAGCTCTCATGAATCTTGCCAGATTCCCCCCCCCACACACACATAGCCCCACCCCAGCCCTGTAAACGTGTTTGAGCTGAGAGTGTGTAGTCTATGAATGCGTTGCTCATGTTGCGTTTTATTGAATTACCTGCAGCACTCTGGACTTTCCAGTCAATATCCATTCTCTCTCTCTCTCTCTCTCTCTCTCTCTCACTCACCCTAGTGCTCTCTCTCTCGCCCTATCCCCATCACTCAAAAAGAAACAGACACAAAAATGCCCCTGCTCCATCACCTCTTCCTGCTCCCCACGTGTTGTGTTACTGCAACCCTAGCCCTTGTGGCTACCTCACATCCTGTATGATGAGATGGGAGAGAGAGAGAGAGAGAGAGAGAGAGAGAGAGAGAGAGAGAGAGAGAGATGGAAGGTGGGGGCGAATGGTGATAACAGACTCAAGGGCAACTCAACCATCTAAGGACAAACCAGTCTCTCGTGGTCGGATCTGCTTTCTTCTCTTTTCTTCTCCCTCCTCCAGTGTGGTCACCTCACAAAGCAACTCCCCCCCACCCCCCATCACCCCCCAGCACCACCAATCCCAGTGCCTGTGTGCATCTGTATATCACTGTGCATGTACACAATGGTATTAGAGCCTGTGTGGGTCTGCTGCTGGGTGATCTTCTCTGCTGCTAAGCTGATTGGGCGGCTGTGACCTGAATACTATTTAGTCCCACGATGATGTTAGGAAACAAAAATATGCCATGTCGAGTGTACAACGAGCGTGTGTGTGTGCGTGCACGTGTGTGTGTGTGTGTATGTGTGTTCATGTGTGTGCATGCGTGTGCATGCATACATGCATGTGTGTGTGTGCGTGTGTGTGTGTGTGTGTGTGCGCACGCATGTATGTATATGCATTAGTGATAGTGGTGGGGGGGGGGGGGGGGGGGGGGGGTGATGGGTGGGAGGGGAGGGGAAGAGAGGGGAGGGGTTTACACATGGGGTTTAAAGGGGTTCCAGGGGTCACAAAGGAGCACTGGGTCTCCACAACAACAATATAATCCTTCTGTCTAAATATGCTAAAGAGTTGTTATTTTCACCGTTATTTTTGATCCTGCATCTCCAGTCTCCAGAGAAATGTGAACTGCTTCTCCTAAACATCCCAAATGTTGAAATTCTGCGCGTCAAACGCACATTGCATGAACCGTCAGCAACGTTCAAAACACAGCTAAACACAGGAGCGCACCATAACAGCATACACCATAACAGAACAATGGACGCAGAGCATGACACACACACAAACACACATTGCAAGCGATGTTGACTCACCATTTTCACTCAAACGGACAGCCAAGTTTGCAGCAGACTCCCGGATGGCGTATCTCACCGTGTAAGATCCCTCCGACTCCTGAGGGTAATAGTTTGAAAAGGAGACATCGTGGACCTTCAACTGTTTCACCAAAAAAGAGCGCGGCATTGCTGATGACCGATGATGACTAACGCTGCATGAGAAAAAGGTTAACAGATGAAAACAAACAAAAAAATCTGACTTGCACGCTTTGCTGGTGGTTTAAAAAAGGCCCAAATGCCACTGATTTTGTCCCAAAAAAACTCCAGAAAAATGGAAGCTGAGGTTATAAACAATGTTTTTCTTCTTTTGCTCAATCTCTTCTGTAAAGGAGGCAAAGGAAAAACAGAGACAGAAGATTGAGAGGCAGCTAATAGAAAGAAATAAAGAAAGTGGCACAGGGGAGATGGAGAGAAAGAGCGAAAGAAAGAGAGAGGGAGGGAGAGAGACAGAGAGAAAGGCAGACCGGAGAGAAATGGGCTTCAGACTAGCTGAGCTCAGCACTCTGTCCTCTTATATAGACGGGGCCGCAAGCCCCCTTTCAGAGTCAGGTGGTGCCGTGGAGGAGGGAGCTGCTTAACATTAATCCATCAAACATCCCCGGGGACAAACATCAAATTACCACGAGCCGTCTGTGCAACCGCCTCCCCTCCTCTCACACCCCGCCCCGACCGCACGCCACTGTGCCCCCCCCCCTCTGCTCCACACACACACACACACACACAGAATGAAAGGTGTGCTTGTACATACGTATGCATCCACACACACACACACACACACACACATGCACACACGCACACAGACAGCCAACCCGATCGTCCCCCCCTCCCCTCTCTGTCTTTCCTAACACACTCTCTTCTCCTCCATGACTACATCTCTCTCTCTCTCTCTGTCTCTCTCTCTGTCTCGCCCAGGGAGAGGAAGCAGACAATAGTAGAGCAGCAGCACGTGGGTGACACCACACTCAACATCTTGTCCTCTATTGTCTTACAATGAGGTAGCTAACACAAATCCCCCCCCCACACACACACACACACAAACAGACACACACCAACCCCAGAGCATCCTTTATTTTAAACCCCCTCAGTTCCTCTCCATTCTTCTTTGTCTTTTTTTTCTTTCTTCAGCTTGATCAGCAAAATCAAGCTGTTTATCAAATATGATGTAGATGAAAATATGTTTGCCACCATGAATTTATACTCAAATTTGGGGGACAATCACTTGGGGACAGTGATTTGACTGTGTGTATGTGGATCTTCCTAAGGATCTACTCCCCAGGACATCATGACACACCAGTCCCTGTGGTGACTTCCGCTCTCGGGATTCTGACAGGTTGACGCCTATGTGTTGCAGGGGTCACAGGGTCAGATTCTAGGCTCCCCCCCAGCCTGTGGCCCACAGATGGTTGTGTGAAGGGTGTGGTTTGTGCAGGATCATAAAAGCGAATCAATGAGTGAAATGTTTGAAATTCACTGACAGACGCTGATGGGCGGAATGGTCCACCTCATATTATCTAGACTCACAAGTCAGTCTCTAAACGCTTCGCTCAACTAGAGACTGAGGACAATCTTCCAGGTTTCGTTGCTCAAACTGGGTGGAAACAATTAGAGGGTTTAAAAAACCTGCATTGCAGAACCAATCCAAAGTCTTTAGGGTGGCCTATCATATCGGGGCGGGGCGGCAGAATTCGTGTGTATGTAAACAATGTCGTACCGGTAACATGTGCATTATAATTAATGTTGCTCGAACATCCATTTTCAATGTTTTAAAAGCCCTCTCTGTGTTACAAAGTGATTTGCTGTATTTTCATATGTTTGTTTCACTATGGAGGCAACTAGGGGAAGAGCACCATTTCCGGTAAGGCATCATTTCCGGTAAAATGTAAGGGCGTAGGTTTGTTAGCGGCATTGCGAGACTACATGGTAGACAGGTTTCAGTGTGGGTGAAGCCTCTGTATTGTGAATACACAATTACAAATATGCAGTATTTATGGTCTCCATAGAGCCACAGTAAATATGGAAACAGCCAAGATTAAATAAAAATATAAATATCTGTAAATCAGAATGTCCAAAGCGTTGGCTCTCAGAGAGTAAGGGATACATATTCCAAACACACACAGGCAGGCAGGCACACACACACACACACACACACACACACACACACACACACACACACACACAGTGGGCTGTGGAAGAGCCATCTGATTAAGCACATTGATCGTAGACCTGGAGAGAACCCAGCCGGAGCTTGGCTACCAGCGCTTGTTTAGCTGTGATAACTGAGATAATTCCTGCTAATCACATCCAGTCATTACAGAGAGCCCCCCCTCACCTTAAAGAAACAACAGTGGCTCCATTACACGTTGGATTGCATTGAGATGTTCAGCCACCTCTACACGGGCTCCTCTCCCAGCGGGGGCTGACAATGAGAGGCAGCTGCAAGCCAAGCTGAATGAGGATGATTGTCTTTTCTCTTTTAATCAGTGTTTAGTGAGTGAGTGAGGAAAAGAAAAGAAAAGGAAAAAAAAGAGAGACGGGTGGGTGGGTGGGGGTAGATCTCTTCAATCTGCACGATTCTCTAAAAGCGAACAATGTGTGGTTTGTTTGCAGAGAGGGACCCCAGGATTTATGTTGTGTTGTTGTTTTTTTCCCCTCTTCACAGAAGTGCTTTTACACAAATGGTGTCAGAAACGGTCAGAGCAAGGTTTTCACTTTCGCGATATGTGCTTGCCTGCCTGCACTGGCCCTGACAGTGTAGCCAGAAATAAACAACAACCGTAGAGTTAATTTTATGTTGACTGGCTAAGTCCTGAAATGAACCTTGTGTGTTCACAGCAGAGTCACCACCGGTGTGAAGGCCAGTGGAGGAGGGAGGGGGGGGTAAGGTGACATTGGACGGAGTGGGACTCTGTGGGTCTTGACTCTTGGACGTGGGGTGAGAGTGGACATTTGGGATGGGATGGGGTGGGGTTGTACAACTACATTTTAATCTAGTCAGCCCTCAATAGTGATAAAAGGGACACATCCATCTCCCTTTCAGAGAGACTCATAAATCAGATGTGTCAAGCTCCTGTCTTCTCAAGCTCTGTGGACTGTGTGTGTGTGTGTGCGAGGAGGGGGTAGGTGCTACAGCTGCTGTCTACATTCGAAATAACTTTTTTTTAATGTTTTTTTGACTTTTCAAGTAAATATTTAATAGTCAAGTAGTTCATATCTTCTTTAAAATGAGTGTGGTGTGATGTGGTGTGGTATCATTTCCAAATTAACTCTGATTTCCTGTGTGTTCAAAGTTCACTTTTGAACTAATGTGTGCATGGAATGATCAAGGCATTAAAAATAATTAACCTTTAGTGCTCCGTTAACTCTAAATGATTAACTCCTTGATTATGAGGGGGCAGCTTTCATTGAAAAGATGCAACCAACCAGGGTGACATCCATAAGTCAGGAAGTACAAACAGGTAAGTCCCATCACTTTCTCAGAAACCATTTGAAAAAGTGACGCTCTGCATAATTTCCCTTGGGTTAATTAAAAGGCCTCCAAAATATGATACGTTTCACTTTGCCAGTAATGCTGCATATTTTTGGCCGGGGGATGGGGGGGGGGCATAGGCCTACATCACTCCTCTCCATTTCTATTCAATATACAATCAGCTGATGGTGTCACCGGCGATGACATTGTCTCCACAAGTGTCATTCGGTGGCCTTGAGAGCACTTCCACTAAATGGCTCTTGGCCAAATAGCCCCTCAGCGATGGCCAGTTCAATTGCACTGTCAAAAGGAGCATTACCTGCAGAACCAGGGAGAACTGAACCCCCCCCCCCCCCCCCCCCCACCCATGAGAGCTCTCTACCGCTGATAGCTCACAGACAGGCTAATCATTCCTCTGGAGGAAAAAAAAGGAGCTAATTTCACAGGAATTACAGCGTTGATGAGTACGAACTACTGCTGCATCCACGTCAGCAGAAAGAAAAATAGGATTTGAAATCAAAGTGAGTGTGATGTGGGGTGGTTGTCTGAAATCCGCCTGAATGAAGCTTGAGCAGTGGGTGGTGGGTGGTGGGCTGGGGGGGTAGGAGGAAGAGCTTTCAATGGGTGTGATAAAGGGCAGCTGTGGAGCCATGGTGTAAACTTGTCGGATAAGGGGATGTGTGAGTGTGGGGGTAAAAGGGGTGGCTGGAGAGTGTGTGTGTGTGTGGGGGGGGTGGTCGGGTCCTCTCACCCTTACACCCTTTGTCTCCAAGCCATCTGCTTGCTATTTCATAATGAGTTGTGAGGCAGTGTGTGTATGAAGAAGTGCAGTGAATGTGTATGTGTTTATGTGTGTGTAAGCGGAGGGGGGGGGTGCATTCCGTCACCTTACGGCCATGCCTGCATCTGTGCCTCAGCTGGGTCAAGCCAAACCAGAAGCTGCAGACAAACTGTGTGTTACAGCTTACTCGGTGAGCTAATTGTTAAATTGTACCATTTTGGTTTGGGTTACTAGAACCCTAACCCTATCACTATCAAAAAGAAAGAACTTGAATCAAAACATTGAACATTGAACATCAATTTGAAGAACAAATGGGTAGAAGTGGACTCAAGTAGGTCCTGGGAGAAAGGTTGCTGCTTAAAAATGTGCTGTGTTCATATTTCAAAGGTTCATATTATTCCCTCTAAATTAGGACACAATACAAACTAAGATTTGTAGGCACAGAGAATTCTTATATTGATTCATTAAAAAAAAGAGTGCATATATTCTGACCTTGCACAACCTTTGCATTAAGTTTACTTGCAATGATAGACGATTGGGCAAATACCAAAACAGTTTCATAACGCGTGAGTATATCCTTAGCATCGAGTATTCTACAGCTTCTTTATTTCCATGACATTTTATGCATGATTTCATTTTTTATACCTAGGCATTAAAACCATGTTTTGGCCATAGAAAATGCAAATCAACACAGTGCAAACAATCTGTCTCATTTCACTAATTGGCACTCTCACCATGGGGTCCAGGCCTGTGTGTCAAAAGTGTGTCTGAGTTATATTGACCCAATGAGCAGATGGGCTTCTCCAAACTGCTTTGGTCCAGGCCTTGCACACACACACACACACACACAGACATAAGGTTGAGCGAATAGATGTACGTGTGTGTGTGTGTGTGTGTGTGTGTGTGTGTGTGTGTGTCAGGGACCATCTGATACTTCCCACAACTGGTACACACTCATCACTCCATTTTACATCTGAATGTAACAAATGGAGTGCAATCAGACTATGGAGTTAATTATTGAGATGGCGTGTGACTGGAAATATGTCATGTTAATCGGGTTGTTCGGGTATATAAAGTTCACTTCCCAAGAGTTGGCCAATGTGTAAATATGTGTATAAGTATTTACAGCAACGTACATAATTGGAAACTTTAGTTGTTTTTCAGGAAATTCAATTTGGGGGAAATTCAATATCTTTTGGGGGAAAAACCTACATCGTTATGATGCATCATAATACATTAGTGAAAACACTGCTAGTTACTTATATTCACTGCTGTTAACTATTTAGTTGAACTATTCAATGTTCCCTTTCAAAGAGGAAAGACAGGTGGGGTAAAGGCTGATTTGTTGGTGTGTGTGTGTGTATTACGATTAAACTGATTGAGAGGGGGACCACTGCTCTTACTTCCTTTTGTTTTTAATAGTTTGGAGCAGCTGGATGGGCTGTCCATCACAGCAGATACTTAGTGATTGAAGAGCTGTCCAGACTTCATTTCCGTTTTGTCTCTGCCCTTTATTACGCAGCAGAAAAGAAAAGTCAACTACTTAGACAGGACGGCCGAGAGAAGGTTTTCGCTGGAGATTTGAAGCTGATGGTCCAGCCTTTAAAGTGAACCATGTTCATGAAGAATAGTGATGTACATTCCCGAATGCGTGCATAAAGTTAACTTAAGTTTAACTTTTGTCCCACCCCTTCAACAGGACGCAAGCCCCCAGCCGCATGTGAGCCGTATCCATTTCGCCACGCGTTACATGTCCAATAAAGTGAATGGGAGGTGGGGCTGTAAGACATCACGAGTAGAGGGTCAGGTAGAACAGCCCCCGACAGGGGCCTTGCGCTAGCCTCGCGTGGGTGTCTCTTCTGGACCTCTGCAGTAGCAGAGGAGGAACACCTGGGCAATGGAGAAGCAGCAACAGCTGTTGAATGAGAGGGCATGGCAGGGGAGGGGTCCCCAATCCTATACAGTGACAACCCAAAGACAGACAAGAAATACAACCCCCCCCCCACCCCCCCCCCCCCCCCCCAAACCTATACTGCAGCTGAACAGCTTGTCACTAAAAGCTGTCTGCTTTTGGATGGATGAGACTGTATTCTTTTACCCGGTTGCATTTATTTCACTGACGTTAACCTGCAACAGCAAATTACTGGTTCACTAAAATAATGTGTAATAAAGAGCAGGACATTCATTGTATGTAGGCCTGAATATAAAAATGCCACAACGCTTGGTACCTTTCAAACGACGCCGTTAGAAGAGACTTTAGTTTTTAGCAAAAAAATTAATTGGACGTTGATTTGTTTTTAGTAGCTCTGGAGTACAAGCTTCATAAAAATTATCCTCCTCTTGGTAACGCTTTATATTAAGGTCCTTGTAATAACCATTAATTAATAGGTAATAAGGCCCTTGTAAGTCTGTACAAGATGCTTATTAACATTATTGTGTGTTTATAAGCCTATATAAGTGTTAATAATTGCATTATAATACAGTTTATAGCAGGCTATAACACATTTATAAGCGCTTATAAGAAACTTGTTAACAGTTTGCAAATGCTTAGAACATTAATAAAAGCCTCATGAGTATCTTATAATTGTTCATAATAGCATTACAAACACCATAACCCACCCATTACGACTTTGCCAGTCCTTTATTAATCTTCTTTTGTTTTCTTATTGATATTAAAATATACATTATTGCTCATCTATTATAAGTTAACTATGCATTTGTTAACAGTTAACTATGCTTTTTGCAGCTACCGGATCTAAAGCGAGAACAATGCCTTATTAAGTCTAATAAATATTTCATTATGCGTTTATTAATTATGCTTTTCCACTTCCACATCTAGAATGTGGTCAAGGTTGATATAGTGGGAAGAAAAAAATGCATAATACAACAAGTGTTTCAACTGTGAAGGCCAAAATTGTTTTATTTATTGCTGTGGACATATTACTAAAAATGTATCAAAATAAAAATCACCTAAAACAGGCATTTCAAAGAAAGAAAAAAACACTTTCAAGGAACTGTAAACATTGTTTTAACTTTGAAAAAAAAACATGGTCCATTAGAACCACAGCAATTCAAAAGTGCCCCTTTCCAACAGGCAACAGTCTCCATGATTTCTTCATTGCCCGAACTGAACCCCTCGGACCGAACCTTCCCGAACGCTTCCGGACGGGGGAGGACGATGGGAGGCGACGGCATAGTCAGGTTCACTATGTCCAGATTTTAACCTTTGTGGGAATTTTTTGGGGATTTGCTAAATTATACATTTTTGGAAAGGTTATGGTATAAGGAGTCAGAAAACCAATGTTTGCATTTGCTCAGATGTCTTTATGGCGGCCATACTGAAGTTTAAAAGATGGGCGTTGCAATACACTACAGTTGAATAGGGTAACATTTTTAACTAGCAACTATCATTATGAAACTTCCCCAGTTGATTACTCACATTAATATAAGAACAAAATGTATTACAAGTTTTCTATAATTTTATGTTTGAATATGCAAATTAGGCATTATTAGGGCTGTTCGATTTAGCCCAAAAATAAAATCTCGATTTTCTTCTCTCAAAATCCGATTTTCGATTACGATTACGATTATTTTGTGAAATAACAAAAGACAAAGAAATTATTTCAAATATGCTGTTTATTGAACATTTTCCCCATTGGGCTTTAAACATTTCTCTGATTAAACCAGAAATTAATGAAAAATGTGCAAAATTCTTTTTGTAAAATAAATAAAGCTTGAAGAATATACGTTAAGTAAAATAAGACATTTTCGAAACTAAACTGGGTCTTTACAAGCTAAATAATAAAGTAACCCATGAATGAACACACATAAACACAGTCTACCATCGACACACACACACACACACATTTCACACAAACACATAAACACACACATTCTACCATCGACACACACACACACACACACAAACACACATAAACACACAGTCTACCATCGACACACACACACACACATTCTACCATCGACACACAAACACACACATACATACACATTCTACCATCGACACACACGCACACATTTCACACACACACACACACACACACACATACACATTCTACCATCGACACACACACACACACACACACACACCTTCTATCCACACACACACACACGGTCTACCATCAACACACACACATACACACATTTCACACACACACACACACACACACAAACACCTTCTATCCACACACACACACACACACACACACACGGTCTACCATCAACACACACACACACATACACACATTTCACACACACACATTTCCCACACACACATTTCCCACACACACACACACACAAGTAAATAGCCACGACTTTATAAAACTCCTCCGTGATTTTCATGTACTCGTCGTAAAACGCGCAACACATAAAACTCACCCGCCGGGACCAAAACAAATATTTTAGACTCAAAACTCAACATGGCCGCTCTTGAAGCGCGCGACGCATAAGTTATACTAGGTGCGAAATGGGTTTCCCTAAAAAGTCACCCGCCGCTCATATAACCGTGAATAACACAACGGACTTGCTCTTCTTTTTAGCAACTAAACCAACGCCGACATGTTTGTTTACAATGTGCCGTAAAGCCATGTGGTGAGAAGAGGCGGAAGTAACTACGGCAAAGCAGCTCAGCGGGGCTGTGGCGTAATTGCGTTAGTTGAAGTGAAAAATCGATTTTACGAGTTTCACGTTTTCACATCTTCCTAGTTACATAATCGCGATTAAGATTTAATATCGATTAATCAAACAGCCCTAGGCATTATCTAATTAAATATGCACAAATTTGCATAAAACTTTTGAATAAACTGGAATGTTGATTTTTACTGCTAAACTCACACTGTAAGGGTGAAGGAATCCTTACACTTTACCATATTAACCCTACAATGCATGAGTAGGTGCAAAAACTGACCCTGTGTGGTTGTTTTCTTGCAATTTCTTTGTAATGAAAAGTCATAATTTCATATTCTTCCAAAAATAAAGTTTTTCATATCACTCACTAAAACATTTATATAAATATTAATAAATATTTATTGTGGGATTGATTACAAAGACACCCACCCTGAGTGATCCACACAAAGTAGTTCCTGTTGAAAGAGTTTATTTTCAGTGGTGTTTCGAGCCAATGACTCATCCTCAGACTTGATAAATCAGAATCATCCCAGAATCATCCCTTAAGAACATTGTTTTACAGAGCATCTGACACATACCCAGTAAGTATTATGTTCATTTTACCTCAGAGAATATGTTATACATTTCAACAACATATTTATAGCCTATGACTACAGCTAACTAAGCTAGCTAATATTACTGTATAGTGTGTGTCATAGATGACATAGATAGTTGTGGAACATACAACATACACTTTTTTTACCTCAGAATGTTATATTGATGCAACTGACACGAGATTATGATGAAATCATCCTTGTGTTTGACACATATAGGGCAGATTCTCTGAAGAGTGCAACTAGAGATAAAAGAAGACAAGGAAATGCTTCTATTCAGTATCAAGTCAGGGATGACACAAACATCAAACATATCCCATTGAGCAGGTTCCTCTCCCATGACAAGTCTAAGAGTGATCTGACTGAATACCTTGCTTCCAAAACTCTGGAGTACAACAAAGGATCCTCCAAGCTGATCATCACATCTGCTTCTGGGCTCACTAGGAGCAACAAAGACCTTATATTTGAGGACAACAACCACGAGGAAGCAGACACACTGCTGATCCACCAGGCTGTGCTGGCTTCACAGCGTAACCCACATGATGCACAGTTGGTGTTTTTCTCACCAGATACAGATGTTTTAGTGCTAGTCACAGCATACTATGATCTCATGTTGAAGAACACGTCTATTTCTATGACCTCTGGTGTTGTGCAGATTGAACCACTGTGGCAAGCTCTAGGTAAAGAAAGAGCAAAGGCTTTGCCAGCCTTCCACGCATTCACTGGGGCTGACAACACAGGAAGGTTCTCCCGCATAGGCAAGGCAACCTGGCTGCAAGTCTACCTCAAAGCAGATGAATATATTGTCAAAGCTCTGCAGATGCTTTTGGATGAAGCAGATGTGACAGAAGGAATGCTGTCAGCCCTGGAATCCTTTATATGTGCAGCTTACTCACCCAAGGGGATCAACATCATGGCAATCCCACAACTGCGATGGCATCTCTTCTGCAAACATAGGGCAGAAAGTGACAAACTCCCTCCAACACTTGGTGCTCTGAAGCAGCACATCTTGAGAGTTCCAAACAAGAGTATGGGCACAGGCAGCCATTGCTGTGCAGGATCCACAGCTGGATCCTCTGCAAAACGGATACTTCAAACACTCCAATGGCATGCTCAAACCAGTGACCACAGAGGTCCTCCCAGCCCCAAAGGCCATTCTTGAGTTGGTTCAATGCAAGTGTAAGTCTGACTGCTCTTCTGGGAGGTGTTCCTGCAGAGCTAAGGACTTAGCCTGTACTGACATGTGTCAGTGTAGCAGCCAGTGCCAGAATGATGAGGATTCGCAAGCCATGATGTATGAAAGCGATGATGATTATGATGATGTATAGACACTGTCCAATCATACTGTGGTCTAAATGTGCATGTGAATAGTTCCAGAACATCCAAGTTTTACGTTACGTTAACTAATTTTGAACATTTCATTAAAAATAACTCTTGAGTTATCTGACCAACTGCTTGTGATACGTATAGTTTGTTTAACCCATATTGTGGATGTATTTCAATGGGAAGATTAAAAAAAACATGGCTTTGGAGGAACATGGAATATTAAATGCGAACAACTTTTCATTACAATGAAATTGCAAGAAAATAACCACACCACGTCATTTTTGACCCACTTATGCAGCTATGGGTTAATGTGGTAAAGTCTTGGAGCTTTGTAACTGGCACCATTTGATTCTCTGGTCCTGAAAATGTGTGTTTAGCAGTTTGAATCAACAGTCAAGCTTATTCAGAAGCCGAGATATTACAAATGAAAGTCTTATGCAAATTCGTGCATATTTAATTAGATCATGCCTAATTTGCATATTTAAACATAAAATTATAGAAAACTTGTAATACATTTTTTTCTTATATTAATGTGAGTAATCAACTGGGGAAGTTTCATAATGATATTTGCTAGTTAAAAATGTTACCCTATTCAACTGTAGTGCATTGCAACGCCCATCTTTTAAACTTCAGTATGGCCGCCATAAAGACATCTGAGCAAATGCAAACATTGGTTTTCTGACTCCTTATACAATAACCTTTCCAAAAATATATAGTTTAGCAAATCCCCAAAAAATTCCCACAAAAAGACATAGTGAACCTGACTAGCAGCTGCTCCCCCAGCCGCGGCCAGGCCCAGCCTTGCTTCGCACCCCAGCCCGACCGACCCAGCCCTTAGAGCCAATCCTTATCCCGAAGTTACGGATCTGATTTGCCGACTTCCCTTACCCCCCTTGTTCCATCATGCCAGAGGCTGTTCACCTTGGAGACCTGCTGCGGATATGGGTACGGGCCGGCCTGGCGCAAGATTTACACCTTCTCACCCGGATTTTCAAGGGCCAGCGAGAGCTCACCGGACGCCGCCGGAACCGCGACGCTTTCCAGGGAACGGCCCCCTATCTCGGGGCGAACCCATTCCAGGGCGCCCTGCCCTTCACAAAGAAAAGAGAACTCTTCCCGGGGCTCCCGCCGGCTTCTCCGGGGTCGTTTGCGTTACCGCACTGGACGCCTCGCGGCGCCTATCTCCGCCTCTCCAGATTCGGGGATCTGAACCCCTTTTTACATTTTTAGTCTACAGCAATAAATAAAACAATTTTGGCCTTCACAGTTGAAACACTTGTATTATGCTTTTTTTTCTCCTTCCCATTATATCAGCCTTGACCACATTCTAGACGTGGAGGTTGTGAAGATCATTAACCAGTAATTAACACATAATGAAATATTGGTAACCCTTCCTTTTACAGTACGGTAATTACCAGCTAATTACCTGGTAATAAGATGTATTTACTAAGTAATAACCAGGTAATTACATGTAATTACCTTCTAATTACCAAGTACTTACCAGGTAATTACCAAGTATTTACATTACATATTTACCTGGTAACTACCACTTATTTACCTGGTAGTTACCTGATATTTACCTGGTAACTACCACTTATTTACCTGGTAGTTACCTGATATTTACCTGGTAACTACCACTTATTTACCTGGTAGTTACCTGATATTTACCTGGTAACTACCACTTATTTACCTGGTAGTTACCTGATATTTACCTGGTAACTACCACTTATTTACCTGGTAGTTACCTGATATGGTAAAAACATAAACAAAAACTTGTTGGTATTTATCTGGTAAATACCAACAAGTTACCCAGTATTTACTAGATATATACTGAAAACTACCAGGTATTTATCCAGGAATTATAGATTATGTATTACCAATCAACCTGTGTAGTGACAGTGAGGGTAGTAATGACTCTGATATTTACCTGGTAATTACCCAGTATTTACTTGATAACTTGCAACTATTTACTAAGTAATTACTTTCTAATTACCCAGTAGTTACAATTTACCCAATAACCCCCATGTATGTATGCAGATATTAACTGGTATTTACCCAGTAATTACAAATGTAATTCCAAAACATTATCAGGTAAAACCCTGTGAATTACCCTGTAAGGAAGGTGGAACTGTACTGTAAAAGGAAGCGTGGTTTGTTTCAATGATATTACCATATACTTTCCTGGTAACTGTAGATTATAATCCTCTACCACCCATTAGGGTGTGTAGTTTTGAACTTGGTATCTGGCAAAAACTCCCATATCTCCCTGATAATTATCGGGGTGATATCAGAGTTTTACAGAGTAGTTACCTGTAAGAAAGGTGGAACTGTACTGTAAAAGGAAGCGTGGTTTGTTTCAATGATATTACTGTAGCTCCCAAGTAGTACACACGAGGCCAGAGGTCTTTGTTAGAAAACAGGATTTATTTTCCAGGTCGAACCAACCCGTGAGAAATGGGTTTAAAGGGAAAAAATAATTCTAATCAATAAATACAATTGACAATATGCAAATGTACGTTTTTTCAGCAGCACAACAGGTGTTACATTTACACCAAAAACCACTACACACACCTCACATACAGTCCACAACTCAATATTAACTTGTACATTTACAAACTCAACTTACATATACATATTCACCACTTTACATCGTATGCAAATCACCATCACGCACCAACTATGCAATGGAATGCAACACAATACAATCGTTCACGTTCTTCATAGACGTAAATAAAAGATAAATATGCCTCGTCCACTGCTAACTGCTTAAGGAGGGAATGTTCTAGTATGCTTCTTCCTTGTCCTTTAGAGTTGTTCTACTTTAAGTGCCTTTAGCTTTTAACTTTAACTTATAGCTTATAGAACGTGCTGCCTCTTTCGCGCTGTTTGGCTAGGTGCGTTGCTAAAAGGTGTCGTATTCCGGCGGCAATTAGTACCATATTATGTTTAATTCGGGCATAAAAAGAATTTGGAAAACGGAAGAAAAGCCAAAGGTACTTTATTTTGTTGACCGAGTGAGGAACTACTCATCCCGAATCAAACATAATATGGTCACGACTACCACAACGAACGATTGGCTTGGTTCAAGTCTTAATACTCTTTTTATAAGGATTCTACGAAAAGTGGACGAGATAAATGCATGGGAAATTTACTTCCGGCACCGGAGCTGTTAAAAAGGGGCGGTCACTGTTACGCTCTATAGTATCCGTCTGCAGGCTGCAAGACAGGGGCGTGTCGTGTAGTGGGCGTGTCGTGTAGTGGGCGTGTCGTGTAGTGACGTCACTACACGACACGCCCACCACACGCACTTCTTAAAGGGATATGAGCCCAAAGTAGATACTAACCGTTTTGAGCACTGTATTTGAATGTATTCAAAAGCGTACACATATTATATAAAATATAAAATAAATACAACACATTTCATATTTTATATTCATTTTCAGATATATTAAATAAAGCTTCTGTAAGTGGTCATAGACAACCATGTGCATGTACTGCACACTGCTTACAGCACATATACACCCTGTATGTATGCATGAGAGAGTTATAGCGCAAGGCTAATACATCAACTGGCTGATATGTGCTCAGTTAAGTGGATAATATGGCTCAGATATGGTTCTATGCATTTGTATCAGGGCATTCTGCACAGAAACTTGCTTGCAAAACTCTGCACAGAAACATGTGATGAACTTTGAACTTGTTTTTTATTCGTTATGCTACAGTCGCCTGATAAATGCTTCAGAGGAGAGAGCTCTCTTCATGCTCTGAGCGAATTTGTGAAGCTTCACTGTTGATAAGTGCCCCACCAATTTTTCTTCTATCGCTTTCAGTTCACTGTCAAAACATTAAAGGTTTTTAATTAGATGTTGCAATATACTGTACTTCATTCATTACACATTGAAATATGCTTATCATCAATTCTTTACATATTGATCTTACCATGGTTCATACTGCGGCCCCCTCTTGAATATTGCTACAGCCTCTGGCACTGTCAGGCTTTGTTTGTCAGCCAAGGTGCTGACCGTCACCTAGACAGGATGATTGACATTTGTCAAATAAAAAAAAGAAAGTCACAACTGAATGTAGCCTTTAATTGTGTTGTGTGGAGTTTGATTTCACACCCTTACGAGGCTCTGTAAGATCTGATATACGTATATACACACACACATACAACGAACGTGGTCTGAATTCTCTAAAAATTGTAATACACATCTGCATTGTTCCATTTCAAGGTTCTTTCATTTAGAAGTGCGAGATGTGAAAAGAAGGCTACAGGGGCTCGGGTGGCAGCAGAGGAGGCCACTGAGGTTTCAGGGGCTCGGGTGGCGGCAGAGGCCACTGAGGCTTCAGGGGCAGAGGCAGAGGAGGATGGAGACCCACTGGCAGCTGCAGAAGGAGGGGAGACTGCAGAGACAGAGGAGGCTGCAGTATTGATGGAGGACAAAAAACATATTTCAACTGAAAACTGAGAAATAGTTAGTAAATGTTAATATGAAAAATATCTAAACAAGAATACCTAAAGTACTGCAGGTTTGAACATGGGCCAAGAAAAGACTCTTCCTTGTGACCGTGCGGCCACAATAGCAGCAGTGGTGATGTGCCGTTTTAGCACAGCCTTGCAGGCACTTGTACATTTTATAACCTGCAAACAAACAGAAATTACATCAATTTGTGCTTAAATGAAATTCTTTTATGACGTTCACCAATACAGTTTGTCAACTCCGGTCCTCGGGGGCCACTGCCCTGCATGTTTTACACCTTTCCTGCTCCAACTCACCTGGTTCAAATAAGTGGCTCATTATCAGGCTACTGCAGAGCTTGATGACAAGCTAATCATCTGAATCAGGTGTGGTGGAAGAGGGAAACATCTAACATGGGGCAGTGGTCCCCGAGGACCGGAGTTGAAAAACACTGCACCAGCACATAATTCATGCACACATTGGTATAAACTCCTCGCCTTAAACAAATAACAAATTGACATTTCACAACACCTGCATGGCCTTCTCTAGATTTCAAAATTAAAACATACCTCCATGTCGAACAGCTGCCCTTTCATGGGTGTGCATGTGCGTAAATATTTTTGCATACTCTCCGGTTTGGAGACAAATAACACATGTGTGTTTTTGTTCCCTGTGAACCGGAAGCAGCTTATTGCCATCCGCAAGGATGGTTGGATGGAGCTGAAAGCAAACATAAGTTGTTGTTTTTAAAAAAAATGTGTGCACAGAACTCAGTTTCATCAAAAACATAAGGGTCATGTGACCCCCTGGTCCAGTAGGCCTATATGGCAAAATAATTTCTGTTACTGACAAGAAACCTGTTGTTGATGGCACATGAGTAGACCATCAGTAGAAACCCATACACATGGCTTCCATTGCACTGCATTAGTTAATTTCTTTATACATCATATTTAGTATGCTGGTAGAGTGACTTTTTATGGCCTGTTAATCTGTTCAGGGTGATGTCCATTCATTAAGAAACTTTGACCTTTGTGACTGTAGGTACTATGTGTTTGACTGCAAATTTGAACAACAACTTCAACCAAACAAATGGTACAACACAAAAGCTTGTGGACAAGCTCTCCATTATACTGACATGGCGTGTTCATGTCAGCGTCGAGCTGGTAATAATAATCAAAATTACCGGTATGATGCCATCATCATCATCATGCTGGCTAACGTTACATTACGTTACAACCATAGACATATACGTAGACGCCTCATGACGTGCTGGAACGTAACCCAGCGTCGCCGCCATATTGATTGGGTCTCCTCACTCTAGTCTAGCATAGGAGTCAACGGGAGAGCTATGCAGTATTTAGTGCCGCTTACGGCGCAGTATTGACACCAGATCATGTTTACTTTTCACAAGTAACATTGAACAATAATTCTTATTATTTAAAAAAACATATATATATATATATATTTTTTAATATTAATTATTAATTAATTAAATAATATAATTATATTAATTAATTATATAATATAATAATTAAATAATATATTAATTATATTAATTCGTCCTGTATCATAAGTAAATCTCTGCCATTTGTAACAAACCAAACTGTGTGAAAATCCGGTACAAATTCGGGGAGTTATGCTTATTATTGTAGTTGGGGATACACCTTCCTCCATAGAAATGAATGCACTGGGGACCCATCCAAGATGGCGGCCGCGCACTGGGGACCCATCCAAGATGGCGGCCGCGCTGCTACGTCAGCTCCAACAGGCAGCGTCAGTCTATGAGGCGTCTACGTATACTATGTCTATGGTTACAACAGCCATAATTCCTAGCTTAGATTTATCTACTTGGCTCAACCTTTTAGGATCGTTTAGAATAGAAACGTATATATGTACGCTACATGTCACTTATCAAACAGGAAAATAATATAATAATACAACTATATGCGGCAAATGTATAAGTGTTTTACATTTATTAAATACAATATATTGACACTTACTGTCTGGGTAATGTTGAGAGGCACCTGCATTGTTCAATACTTCATATACTCGCTTTCGGCGGGTCTCATTTAACATCTCGCGTGGTTCAACGTGATTTCCCTTTCACGGACGTGTCGTGTAGTAGGCGTGTCGTGTAGTGACGTCACTACACGACACGCCTACTACACGACACGCCCCTCTCTTGCAGGCCGCAGACCCGTCTCCGCGAAAGAGGCAGCACGTTCTATAAGCTATAAGTTAAAGTTAAAAGCTAAAGGCACTTAAAGTAGAACAACTCTAAAGGACAAGGAAGAAGCATACTAGAACATTCCCTCCTTAAGCAGTTAGCAGTGGACGAGGCATGTTTATCTTTTATTTACGTCTATGAAGAACGTGAACGATTGTATTGTGTTGCATTCCATTGCATGGTTGGTGCGTGATGGAGATTTGCATACGATGTAAAGTGGTGAATATGTATATGCAAGTTAAGTTTGTAAATGTACAAGTTAATATTGAGTTGTGGACTGTATGTGAGGTGTGTGTAGTGGTTTTTGGTGTAAATGTAACACTGTGCTGCTGAAAAAACGGACATTTGCATATTGTCAATTGTATTTATTGATTAGAATTATTTTTCTCTTTAAACCCATTTCTCACGGGTTGGTTCGACCTGGAAAATAAATCCTGTTTTCTAACAAAGACCTCTGGCCTTGTGTGTACTACTTGGGAGCTACAGTAATATCATTGAAACAAACCACGCTTCCTTTTACAGTACAGTTCCACCTTTCTTACAGGTAACTACTCTGTAAAACTCTGATATCACCCCGATAATTATCAGGGAGATATGGGAGTTTTTGCCAGATACCATGTTCAAAACTACACATCCTAATGGGTGGTAGAGGATTATAATCTACAATTACCAGGAAAGTATATGGTAATATCATTGAAACAAACCACGTGTTACAGTACGAGAATCTAAAGACAAGGCCAGGACCCAAATGCAGATACGATAATAATGTTTATTAACAAAAAGGGAGAAAAATGTAGTAAAACTCAAAATCGCACTTTAAGTGGAAAAAGTAGCAACGCAAATATACCACATGGGGCAAGTAACAAAAGAAAGACAAAAAGAGGAAAACAATGTGGCAACTCAAAAAAGGATCCAACGGATCTGATAGTTCAGGCTTAGCTCGAGAATGAAAGTTCAACAAAAAGAGTCCAGGGAAAAACTGGAAACAAAGTAACAAAAGAATTCAACCTCAAAGGAGAATCGCTGGAGCTGGAGGCACAGAGGGAGAAAACGCGGAGCAAAGTGGCGAGACCCATGTGCTTGCTTGGAAATCTTCCGGCACTGAAGTGACAATCCAGCAGGTAGAAATAGTCTTTCCTAATGAGCAAATGGTGCTCAGGTGTGTCTCATGAGTGGGCTCCGCCCACCTCTGCACTCCAGCACTGCAGGGAGAGGGAGAGAGGAGAACAGAGGGGGGAAAAACACCCTCCAACACAGGGATCGTGACACCACGCTTCCTTTTACAGTACAGTTCCACCTTTCTTACACGGTAACTACTCTGTAAAACTCTGATATCACCCTGATAATTACCTGATAATTATCAGGGAGGTATGGGAGTTTTTGCCAGAGACCATGTTCAAAACTAGAGGATTATAATCTACAGTTACCAGGAAAGTATATGGTAATATCATTGAAACAAACCACGCTTCCTTTTACAGTACAGTTCCACCTTCCTTACAGGGTAATTCACAGGGTTTTACCTGATAATGTTTTGGAATTACATTTGTAATTACTGGGTAAATACCAGTTAATATCTGCATACATACATGGGGGTTATTGGGTAAATTGTAACTACTGGGTAATTAGAAAGTAATTACTTAGTAAATAGTTGCATGTTATCAAGTAAATACTGGGTAATTACCAGGTAAATATCAGAGTCATTACTACCCTCACTGTCACTACACAGGTTGATTGGTAATACATAATCTATAATTCCTGGATAAATACCTGGTAGTTTTCAGTATATATCTAGTAAATACTGGGTAACTTGTTGGTATTTACCAGGTAAATACCAACAAGTTTTTGTTTATGTTTTTACCATATCAGGTAACTACCAGGTAAATAAGTGGTAGTTACCAGGTAAATATCAGGTAACTACCAGGTAAATAAGTGGTTGTTACCAGGTAAATATCAGGTAACTACCAGGTAAATAAGTGGTAGTTACCAGGTAAATATCAGGTAACTACCAGGTAAATAAGTGGTTGTTACCAGGTAAATATCAGGTAACTACCAGGTAAATAAGTGGTATTTACCAGGTAAATATCAGGTAACTACCAGGTAAATAAGTGGTAGTTACCAGGTAAATATCATGTAACTACCAGGTAAATAAGTGGTAGTTACCAGGTAAATATGTAATGTAAATACTTGGTAATTACCTGGTAAGTACTTGGTAATTACCTGGTAAGTACTTGGTAATTAGAAGGTAATTACATTTAATTACCTGGTTATTACTTAGTAAATACATCTTATTACCAGCTGGTAATTACCGTACTGTAAAAGGAAGGGTTACCGAAATATTTATTAGAATTAAAAAGGCATTGTTCTCGCTTTAGATCCGGTAGCTGCAAAAAGCATAGTTAACTGTTAACAAGTGCATAGTTAACTGATAACAACGGCATAATAAAGTATATTTTATTTTAATAAAGCAAACAAAAAATGATTCTTAAAGGCATAATAATGCATAATAAATTATTTAACAGCCTTAATAAGGCATTGTTCTCGCTTTAGATCCGGTAGCTGCAAAAAGCATAGTTAACTGTTAACAAGTGCATAGTTAACTTATAATAGATGAGCAATAAAGTATATTTTAATATCAATAAGCAAAGAAAAGAAGATTAATAAAGGCATAGCAAAGTCGTAATGGGTGGGTTATGGGTGTTTGTAATGCTATTATGAACAGTTATAAGATACTCATGAGGCTTTTATTAATGTTCTTAAGCATTTGCAAACTGTTAACAAGTTTCTTATAAGCGCTTGTGTTATAGCCTGCTATTAACTGTATTATGCCATTATTAACACTTATATAGGCTTATAAACACACAATAATGTTAATAAGCATCTTGTAAGGACTTACAAGGGCCTTATTACCTATTAATTTATGGTTATTACAAGGACCTTAATATAAAGTGTTACCCACCTGTCTTATAAAGCTAGAATGGTGAATATTATTGAAATTGTTTGCAATGTATTGTCCATCAGTAGAGGAGCAGAATGGAAACTGTGACAGTAATCAGTCCATCGGTTGTGCAGCGCAGCAAATAACAATAGAACCACCAGACCAAGACGTCCAAAAGTAATGAAGTTTAATTAAAATAAAAAATATGCAAAAGGTCACCGTCATCCTGCCTAGATTCACACCCGTTATAAAACATCTAAAGCCCTACACTTTGCATCCTGTGGGGTATGCTGTACCAGAGATTACCCCCATGGTGACAATAAACAGGTCAGCAATGACCAAATAAACAACAGCAAAACTAATGTTAATCGCCCTCTCACTCCTTACCCACAGGCTGCCAAATTATTATTATTGGAGGCAAAAATATTTAAATGATAAAAAGGTGCCAAGCAGCACGTTTGTGTTCCTGGATGAAAACATCTGGGATCGGGAGTGTGTGGTTAGCAGTCCCTCCACAAGAACCTGATTTTAATAATAATCCATCAGCATCACAGAGCGCTATGAACCATATGGCACAGAGGACACGCTGGAGAACATGAGTGATACGCCAGGAGAGCCCTGTTGATGCGCAAGTTGCGAGACTAAAGAGACATGTAGCGCACATGTGCTCATTCAAATAGGGCCCAGCAAATTCACATCATTGGGATATCAACGAGTAGAGGACATTTAAAATATACAACACAAACATTCAAAGAAAACAAGTAAAGTGGCTTGCGATCCTTTGCCTCCACCCCCCCAATGGAGAGGATCTCTATTCCCTACCACAGCAGAATTCTCTGAGCAACATTCATCTAAACAGCAACACGGGGGAGGGAACAGCCAGTGTGGCATTTTCCAAACCTCATTCCCCAGCAGACATGTAAAAGTACAGAGAGGAACTTTTGACACTGTCAATTTCCAGTATCCAGTCCACATGTATGACCTTGTTGGTTTTCTTGTTTGTTTTTTTTACAATCTGGAAGTCTGGAAACAAAAATAAAGAAATAAAATGGAAAGAAGTACAGGACACTGTTGGACCCTGGTGCATGCACCTGCAAGTGCTGAGGGTTGGGACGACGCATTGAAGGTCAAAAGAGTGAATGGGGGGGGGGGGGGGGGGGGGCAAAAATCAAATGCACCCTCCTCTTCCTGCAGCTGCTCTGCGTGGTCCTCATCCTTGGACAGCAGGAGGCCGTGTGTGTGTGGTTTAAGGTGGGTCTGGGAGATCCAAAATCTTCGAGAATACAAGTCTAAATGATTGATTTGTTTTTTTAGATAGAGTATCTTGACAGTGCATAATGTGTTTGTGTTTTTCAATAGCATAGTCTGCATAATGTGTTTGTGTTTTTTAATTAGTAAAGTCTGCATAATGTGTTTGTGTTTTTAAATAGTACAGTCTGCATAATGTGTTTGTTGTTTTTAAATAGTAAAGTCTGCATAATGTGTTTGTGTTTTTTTAAATAGTACACTATGCATAATGTGCGCATGTGGGACCTTTGTACACATCGGTTGAGTGGACATGCATGTCTACTCCCTATAACACCCAACCGTTTTATACACCTTATCTATTTCTAGCCACACTGTATTTTCTTTGTATGTATTTATTTTATGTGCTATCTGTCTTGGTTTTTATGTTACATGTAAGGTGACCTTGGGTTCCAGAAAGGCGCCAACAAATAAAATGTATTATTATTATTATTATTATTATTATTATTATTATTATTATTATTATGTGTTCCTGTGTGTTCGTATGTGTGGAGCATCAGTTGCTGTACATCTGGCCCTCGGGGGGGCTGGGGCAGCTTCATGTTCTCTTTGCACATCATGAGGTTCCTCAGCTCCTGTAGCACCTTGCGGATGTTGTAGGAATGCTGCCACTTGGCGAGCACTGGTACTGCCTTGGTGTCCACCTGCAGGGTTAGGAAGGGATGGTCTCATTAGGTCAAGAAATGCTGTGTTGTGTAAGACTCACAATTCAGTCTCTAAACGTGTCACTCAACCATATACTGAGGACCATCTTCCAGCTTTCATTGCTAAAACTGGGTGAAAACAATTAGAGTTTAAAAAAACATTCTGCAATCTGCATTGCAGAACCAATCAAAAGTCTTATCGGGGCGGTGGCATGCAGAAGTCGTATGTGCATGTAAACAGTCGTACTGGCAACACATGCTGTTGGAGCCTATTGATTCTTTGTATTTTGGAAATGCTGAGGATAATGATGACTATTGTAGATTAACTATTATTATTTATTCTAATTGTGTTTTGCTGCTCAGGTCCCTCCTCCTAGTCAGGCCATCCTCCTCCTGT
Source organism: Merluccius polli (assembly GCA_030340625.1). Classification (NCBI taxonomy): domain Eukaryota; kingdom Metazoa; phylum Chordata; class Actinopteri; order Gadiformes; family Merlucciidae; genus Merluccius; species Merluccius polli. Next base: position 102,696 of record JAOPHQ010006028.1, read on the forward strand.
GATTAGGGAGTGAGGACAGCTGGTTTCTTGGAGTCTGTTTTTTGTTGAAGGAGTGAGGAGTGAAATAGTTTATCAACCACTAAATTAAGTTTTTTATTTTTCTTATTGTTTGAAGTCAACTCAGAGAATATTTCTGTTTTTGTAAATAAATCCAAAACCCTTTTGTTGAAACTGAAACCTCTCTCCGTGAGTGCTTATTATTTAGTGAGTCGTAGACCTCCTCCTCACAAACTACTCTGATGGTTTTTTTTACCTTTTTTTGAAAGCAAGAGTAGACATATAAAGGTATGGTTATATTTTATATCTACCATATGACCAATAATTAGGGTCACACTAACCTCGGTGCCTTTCTGCTGAAGTAAGACAGAATCATGAGATATAAGCAGAGGCATATAATTATAAAAGCAACTCCTCATGATCAGAATGAGTACGTTGTTGGTGACATGTGCAGAGTACATAGTGTGAGATCAGTTTGTTGCAAAGAGCAGGAAGTGTTAATCATATGATAGCAAAGAACAGGCAGGCTTGTCTCTGTACATGTAAAGAACGCTGGAGTCAGATAACACGAGGACGAGGTGGGAAGACGTCAACAGCCAGCCCTTGTTATGACGTTTTCACTGTTTGTGTATATAACTTCCTGGGTCAGGGATAGTTGGTGCTCAGACTTCGTGAACTGACACACACTTTGTTGTTCGGTCAGGGAAACGTAGTGGGACCCAGATATCTGTAAAACTCTGCACATTATACTGGTGTTAACAATAAAACTGATTATTTCTTAAAGCTAAACAACTTTTTCTATCGTTTCATTAAAGAACATGCGTGAGTAAGAGTTTCAAGAGAAACTGCTTCTCACAACAATTGGTGACCCTGACGTGATGAAGACGAAGAAGTGACACAACGGACGAGAGGACTGAGTGACAGCGAAACGTGGCCACATAAAAAAGGTAAGCAGAAGCCTGTTATAACAAAATTCTGCAATTGGGCATTGTCAAAACTGTTTTGAAGTCACTTGGGATACTCGTCCTAGACATAGTTTAAACCAGTATAGTATGCAACATAGGGGACGCTCCCTTGAGGAGGTTGCCAAAAGGGGACCTGCCGTGTAAGCGCACGAGCAGAGACCGCCCGAGGGTTGGAAGCCTGTTGGGGAGGAAGAGCCCCACAAAGCACCAGCGGTTTAAATTCCGCCCCGTCCTCGCCATAGTATATAAGTTGGCAGAGGAAAAGAGGGTCCATACGACCCCAAGGTAGCTGGTTCCTTTCAAGACCAGAAGAGGGCACTCTGAGAGGGAGGAATAAATAAAATAAATCCAGAGTAACCCAAGGGGAGCCTTTCCCGTGACCGTTAGAGTCGGCACTAAAATCGTTTGTACTAGCGAAAAGGTAGCGCCAGGGGTACAAATAGCCTGAGTTCATACGATATTGCGATGCAAACATTTGAACATAATAGTCGAACGTGTTGAATGTGAAACTGTTAAAAAGGATGGTTATGTAAATATTGTGTATTGTGTGGGTGGTTCCAGGGGTTAGACTTTTCGTGAGATTCTCATAAGTCTCGTCTAACGCCTGTTCTGTGGGGTATTAAAACAATAAAAATTGAAAATATTTTCTGTGGGGAAAACGGGTGGTTGGATACGGGGAAAGTGTGTCTAAAAGTTTCTGCACGGAGTCTGAGTGAGACCGGACTGAAACATTTCAGCCTAGAAGGTTGTCTCACTCGGCAATATTTCGTGCAGAGAGCAGACCATGAGTCATTCACACCGACCCTGTATGTGTATAATAATTGTTGTTGTTAGAGTGTGTAGTGTTTAAAATACTGTGTTAAAATGGACAGAGAATTCTTTTTTTTATTTTTTATTTATTTTTTAAATGGACGGAGAATTCAACAGAGTGTGAAGAATATGGGGGGTGTCCTGTGGAGAGAGTAGAAAGGCAATAAGGCAGAAGAGGGAAAGCAAAGTTGGAGGACAAAGAGGAGAGGAGAGCGTCAGTGCATACAGTAGCATTAGCATGTGTAGCATTAGAAGCTCAAAAAGACAAAAACTTGCCCAGGACTGTGACTAAGACTGTGACTGTGACTACTTCACCGGCGGGGCCAACAGCCCCCACCTAGACCCAGACCTGAAATCACTATGTGCACACACCCTGACAAACACAGCCGACATGAGTTAGACCTTGAGACAGATTTACTAGAGACTACTACTACTACTAATACTACTACAGGACACAAAGCGAGAATTAGCAGCAAGACACACCGGTCAGGCTAAGGGTTACGAATCAGGACAAGACACAGAGGGACACAAAGCCAAATGGGGAGGGACGGCACCAAACGCAAGGGGACATTGTGGCGGCCGGTGGCAATAAGGACAACAACAACGCAGGCAGGCGCCGGCGCTCCCGTAGCCATAACAACCCGCGAGAGCGACGGTACTAACAGCCAACTGTCAGATGGCCCGCCTCCCCTGACCCTGACCTAGCAGGGAGAGGGCTGATATGTAACCATTTAAAGTAAAGAATAAAGTTAATAAAAAATAATAAACATTGTTTAATAAAGTAAGAGTAAAAGTAATCAGAAATACATATTGCTTAAAAATAGAGTGTTAGTACACTAGTACAGAAAATAAATGTCATTAACAACAGTGGACATTTTGGGTAGGGTTTGTTATCTACGTAAAGATGAGATCAATAAGATCTCTGAAAAATTTAAGAAAAGAATATCTAAACAGGCATTAAAATTAGTATTAGTCATGTATCAAAGAGAGAGAGGGACAGAGAGCAGAGAGAAAGGGAGGGGGCCTGGCCCTGAGAAGAGGACAATAAAGCAGGGCAGCACTGGAGCTGCAAGAAGTACTTAGATAAGGAGATCTAAAAAAGAGTGGGGCAATAAAGAGTTATGCAGGAGTTTACCCTATAATACTACTACTATGACGACGACTACTACTAATGATAATGAAAATAATAATAGGGGTAATCAAAATAGTAATGATAATACATTTTATTTGAAGGTGCCTTTCCAAAAACACAAGGTTGCCTTACAAAACAAAGTGGTAAAGGGACAACAAGCTCAGTATGTCCAGGGGGATAACAGACACAGAGGGGTTAGAATAAAATATAAACAAAGAAAGCGCTGTGATCATTAGAACATTTAAGGATATGTTGGGACATAGAAAGTGCACATGTAGAGATCAATTATGTATTAGTGTCTGTGATTTGTTTCTGTGTTTTCGGTTGATTTGTTTTCTCTGTGTATAAAAGGGTTTTAGTGTTTTGTGGGACAATTAGCAGACCAACAGCTCAGTTAATGGGGTTACTATTCATTTAAATCAGAAGTTATCTCCTCTACCGCTCGTCCACAGAAGTCCAGGGGTCAACCAGCGCTGGGGACTCGGTCAAGAGTTCAGGGAAATTCCCCCCTCAACAAATGAGGTAGTGGGACCCGCCCTAAAAGGACTCTGCGGGAGTGCGGTAGTTATTACAATATAAAAAACTGATACGCAAGGTTGCGTATGTAGCAATAAAATAAGTCCATCATTAGGTTGCTTAAAATACCTCCATAGTGTGGTGTTGAAATAGTTAAAAGAAAGTTTGTTCTGGGTTGCCAGAGTCTACCGGGAGGTGTGTCCCCAAGGGGGGAGAATGGACTGCGTGGTATAAGTCCCGCCTCTGTTGTCATGGCGAGCCATATCTTGCTTTCCATGTGTTTTGTTGAAATAGATTGCAGGTTGTTTAGTCTTTGTTTTAGTGGTTTGTGTTTTATTTGTTTAATTGACAAATTCTTTGGGTCAGACAAATGTTCTCTGAACATTTGCAATGACCTGGTTAAAGTGATAATTAAAAAGTACTTCAGCAATCTGTTGGGAAGGGATCTAATGCACAAGCTAGATTGTTTATTGACATTGGGAAGAATTGGGTTTACCTTGCAAACGCCAACACCTAATGCTGTTATGCTGTGTTGAAAATTTGTATTTGTTAGCTTCGTCCACCACGCGTCATAATTACAGCATCAACGCCGCGTGGTGGCTCCATTACGCATACACAGGACTGCATGGATAGCTGTCATAGATATCTGTCTCTACTCCTCCACATCCACCTATCCTATGGGCTGAACATAAGAATCAGAAGGGATTTATCCCCACACATGGCATCCTGCAACAGGCCAGTAGGGAAGGCTGGTTAGCCTATGACGGGTAAGATCCCACCTTGAAACCTGGGGACAACCTAAGGCAGGCACAGTCACGATTACTTGGCCAAGTCACACTGACTCACTTGATCATAGAGTGACGAGAAGATGAAACCATCCGAGGAGAAACCATTTGGGTTGAAAGGTGGAGGATAGGATAGATTCCAGACATGTCGGCTTAAGCAGTGAATATGTGGCAATAACTAGGACAGGTCATTTGTTTAAACTCTTAAAAGAAGGTATAAGGATTTGCGTTTTGTTTTTCGGTATAGTGCATGATTTGGTAAAATAGCTAACAGCATGGTTTAAAAGCGGTTGATGGTAAACCCATATCATAATCAAAATTTAGGTTTCGGATTTACTGGTTGCAATTTCCCTTTCTACTAGATTGGCTGTAGTTAAGGTTAAAGGGCATAGCACCTTAGGAGGGATACAGGCAGAAGGTCATTATTTAGTTAACTTAGTCTTAAACAAGGTGTTGGAAAATCATAATCAGACATTGATAGAGGTGCATGGCGTGGTGCGCATGGACATTTTGTTGCACCTACCTGGTTGTTACAAGGCTCATTAAAGATGCGCATGGTTTTGACCATGGCGCAAGGGGGGTGGTAATGAAGGGAATCAGTAAACAAGGTTTAAAATCAGAAAACAAGGGTTAAAATCAGAAAACAAGATTGTTGGTCACCATACTTGCAAACAATGATTGATAATTAGCTCAATGATTGTGAAGCATGTGCAGAAAACAACGAAAGGAAAACAATCACTACTCTAGTAGGACACATTCCCACACCCGAGGGACCATTTAGACATCAGCCTTTGCCGCTCCTTGGTTTTAGATATTGTATAGATATTTATATTAATATTTTAATTAATTATTATGCACCAATTACACCAAGTCAAAATCCTTGTATGAACAATCCTACTTGGCAATAAACTTGATTCAAAATTCGAAATTCAGGTCTTAGACTACGTTGATATGATCAAAAGTGTATATGGTAAAAGGTACATGCTAGTAGTCAATGACAGATTCAGCAATTGGGTAGAAACAGCCCCAATAAAAGATCAAAGTGTGACTATTGTAATTAAGTTTTTATCTAGAAAAACCATGCCAAGGTGTGAAATTCAATTAGAAAATAGATCAGACAAGAGATCAGCTTTCATTCAGAAAACTGTGAAAAGTGTGGTGCAGCAGTCACACATCAAACAGCAATTAGGTTATGTCTACCATCCTCAGTCTCAAGGCAAGGTCGAAAGGATGAATCAGACACTGAAGTGAAAGATTGGTGAAATATGTGCACACAGTAAACTCAGCTAGAAGCCCTTCCACTAGCTTTAATGTCAACAAGTTTAGTGAACTCAAGCCATACTATGATCAACTAACGGCACTGGTTGCAGCCTTTTCCAAACAGGTGGCAGTAATCCAAGGAGGTGCAGAGCAGGCACCGGCCCCGAAAGACACCGAGTGGGTGTTGCTAAAGGTCATCAAGAGGAGGGGGTCAGAGCAAAGGTGACACCTGGTATCATTGGTCACTATGCGGAGCATCTGACCCACCGGCAAGGACCCGGGGAGACGTAAAAGGGAGTGTAAGAGAGCAGCCTTAGACTGACAGGAGGAAGAAGAGTGATACATTTTTACTTTATTAGCTTTGCTAACACACGGGTGTAGAGTCAGAGGCTATTCATCGTATTTACATTTACATTTTTCGTATATAATCATTTTATCTTGGTAGTATTATAATCATAAATAATGATGTGCCGCCCAGAAAACAAGATGGGGTGGCTTGGTGTAGTTGTATGTTTTGCTTTGATTGTTATAGCCCCTTGTGTGGAAACAATTCCATGACAGAGGATCTGCCACGATCAGAGCTTCCAGGGAACCTGACATGTTGGGAACAGACCCGGGGAGAAACAGAGTTCCAGAGCTAGAGAAAGACCCACCAAGGGGGGTGGAGCCAGGTGACCAGTTGTACCTGAGGTGTGAAGGACCATACAAGGTCACCAATGCGACACCAACCATCACTGAGGTGGAAGGGAGTTCCACCTGGTACCACCTCAACCACTGCACCAAAGCCGCTCAACCCAAGACGAGGGAGGACCACAAGGAGGAGCTGGGTGCAGGTGTACCCAGCATAGACCAACCATCCCAGGCACAGACCCAGCCCAGCCAGGGGCAGCAGCCTCATGACAAGCGGAGGCTGCGACAACAACCATCCAGATGGAAGGTTGGACCCACCTGGGTCTAACCCGGTCTTGAGGAGGCTCACATGTGATTGTGCTAGTAACCTCTCCATGTGAGCCTGACCCCGAATCTGCGGCCTTGGAAGAGTGCAGGGCCTGACGATGGCGACGACGAACAGAAACAACAATGAATGCCCAAACCCCCCCACATGCTTGCAGCCCACCAATACATGAATCATTTCAATCATTCGAGATACATCCATGCCCGGAAGGAGTTTTTAAGTTTAAATTTGTTGATTTATATTGTGTGACTTTTTGATTTAATATTGCGTGAATTTTAATTTGATATGCATGAATTGAAGGGTTCAACACTTAGAAAGTATTTCGCATTTGGTAATCTTTTTATCCTAACATACTAACATACTAGGTTGAGAGAGTCCTGAAGAACTTAACAGGTTGAGTCTCATATGATTCTCCAGGGAGAGGGGAAAATTATACTAAATTGGTAGTTTTTTGGGACTTTGTAAGTCCCAAAGGGGGGATATGTGGGAGACATTTGGGATATGTGGGAGACATTTATAAATTTACCCTTACATTTAATGCTATAACATAATGATGATCTTGCCATTATGCTATAAATCTAATAAGTGTGGAGAAATACAGAGAACCACAAATTTTATGTTTTTAAGGAGTAGCAGAATTTCCAAATTTGATATTTGATGGGCTCAGTTTTTCTGAGGCCAAGAGAAGGAGTACAATTTTTTCCAAATTTTCATATGTGGTCTCAGTTTAGATGAGACCAAGAGAAGGATTAAAGGTATGGTTATATTTTATATCTACCATATGACCAATAATTTCTGCTGAAGTAAGACAAAATCATGAGATATAAGCAGAGGCATATAATTATAAAAGCAACTCCTCATGATCAGAATGAGTACGTTGTTGGTGACATGTGCAGAGTACATAGTGTGAGATCAGTTTGTTGCAAAGAGCAGGAAGTGTTAATCATATGATAGCAAAGAACAGGCAGGCTTGTCTCTGTACATGTAAAGAACGCTGGAGTCAGATAACACGAGGACGAGGTGGGAAGACGTCAACAGCCAGCCCTTGTTATGACGTTTTCACTGTTTGTGTATATAACTTCCTGGGCCAGGGATAGTTGGTGCTCAGACTTCGTGAACTGACACACACTTTGTTGTTCGGTCAGGGAAACGTAGTGGGACCCAGATATCTGTAAAACTCTGCACATTATACTGGTGTTAACAATAAAACTGATTATTTCTTAAAGCTAAACAACTTCTTCTATCGCTTCATTAAAGAACACGCGTGAGTAAGAGTTTCAAGAGAAACTGCTTCTCACAACACATAACACATGCATTATAATTAACGACATCCAGTTTCAATGTTTTAAAAGCTCTCTCCGTGTTACAAAGTGATTCACTGTATCTATAGTTTGTTTCATTATGGAGGCACATCGCCATATACGCGTACACCACCCCAGTCTCACATTAAAATGTGTAGCTACATTGGTCCACAGCGTAAAATGTAATAGTTTCACAATAACGACGCTAAAATTGCGAGATGGCTACGTTTTTTTGGCCTCTTCTTTTCTATTGGCCTGCGTCCACGTCACATGACTGTTAAGCTTCTGTCTGCCAAAGCAAAACAAAATGGCTGATATTCCTTTTATTCTCAGTGGAAAATGCAATATTTTAAGATATCGGCATTAAAATGCGTTTTGATAACATATATAGTGAGAAATGTACATTTTATTTTCATGATCTTCGTTCAGTGAATGTATATGATTAGGTTGTTAGTTATTACAAATTCTTCCTGCCAATCGGTACTGCGCATGTGCAACTCTCAACAAAAGATGAAAAAGAAGTGAGATGGCTCACAGAATAGACGCCATGACACTGTAGCTAAATGCTCCCATTTCAGAAGCGGAGCGTTATGGCCGCTGATTTTGTTGACTTGCTCCGACCTGTTATCACGCTTTTTCGTGCTCATTGTCACGAAAATTGAATCGGGTCCCGGAGCACGACACACCTAAAAAGCACAATCTCAATCCCACCGGAAATGGGGAACTTGAAACCTCCTGCCATTTTACTCCATTGCAGGTCACAAACCCTTTTCGTGACCTTTCGAGATGGTGAGAGATGCCAAAATACATACACACGTCCCCCTTGGTCCCAGGAACAACATATCTGAGAGTAGGGCTGGGCGATATATCGATATAAAAAATATATCGATATATTTTTAAATGCGATATGGAATTAGACCATATCGCATATATCGATATAGTCCAAATTTGCGCTGTGATCCTTACTCCAAGCAAGCTGCTGACCCGGAGCTCTCTGCACTGCTCCCCGCTCCCCCGCCCCTCCTCTCTCATGCACAGAGGTGGGAAGGGCAGGAACAGACACTCCGCCACTCTTCTACAAACATGGAGGAAGCAACAACGTCTGCGGAGCGTGCGGAGTTGGTTAGTATAAGAAAAAGCACTGGCTCAGTAATTTGGAAATATTTCGGATTCAAAGTGTCAGATGAGCAACAAAATCAGGTTATATGTAGGGAGTGCCATAAGCAAGTTGCAGCCAGGGGTGGAAGCACGACAAACCTTTTTCACCACCTAAAACAGTGGCACAAACTTCAATATGAACAGAGTGTGAAACTGTGCACTGCAGAAGCCCCAGCCGCAAGCCATCCACCACAACCCAAAAAAGCTCCAGCCCAAAGCTCACTGCAAAGTTCATTTTCCTGCAGTGTGCCTTATGAAAAGAAAAGTGGCAAGTGGTGTACTATAACTAAAGTGGTGTCCTATCACATTGCTAAAGATATGGTCTCTGTTGCAACTGTAGAACAAGTTGGATTCAAAAAGCTACTGAAAGCTATGGACCCGAGATATGAGCTTCCCAGTCGCAACTACTTTGCACGAGAAGCACTGCCACAAATGTACAGTGAAGTCAGGCAGAGCCTTGCTGACCGGCTCGCTAACGTGACCCATTTTGCGTTGACCAGCGATATGTGGTCGAGCAGGACGTGTGAGCCTTACATGAGCGTGACAGTTCACTTCATTCAAGACTGGGAGATGAAAACAGCGTGTCTCCAAACAAGTTATTTCCCCCAGGATCACACCGGTGAGAATATAGCTGAGGCCCTGCAGGACGCAATTGCAAGCTGGAAACTCCAAGAAAAGCATCTGGTTGCTATAACAACCGACAACGGGAGCAACATCGTCAAAGCGGTTGAGCTGAAGGAGTGGCTGAGGATGCAGTGCTTCGATCACAGACTACACTTGGCTGTTGGTGAGTGCAGTGTTGTAAGAGAGAGTATTCAGATATTTTACTTTAAACAAAAACATTAAAATCTTAAACCTATGCGGCGCTTGTAAAAGCCGAACAATGCGCCTACAGCCGCTCTTAAAGGTTTGGAAACGATTCAACAAGACTAAATCCGTATTACAATTACAATAAGTAGCCTACTTATCGGCCAACAATAATCAAACAAGGCAGTAAAAGTGGGCATTAAACTGTATAACTGTTTTGAACAAAAAAGGGAAAAAAGGCCGACATATGCCTATACAATATGCAGCCGGCGCTCGGAAAAGGCTCGCAACAAAAAGATGAGCCACACATTTAGAAACAATTGCATGAACTATCTAAAAGCAATACCTTAGTCAGAAAACATATATGAGGTTGAACTTTTTGCTAAAATGTCACAGTTATGGAAATATTGAAAATGTTGGAGCGGCTGGCTTGACCACGCGAAACCGAGAGACGGCTGTCTTGACCGCAGTACACGATCGGTCATTAATCAATAATCGTATATAACCATATAACTGCACACAACTTTATTTAAAAGCAAACAAATGGAAAACATGTGTGTTGGTATTTTGGTGTCCGGTGCATGTGAATGTGCGGCTCCTCCGGCGGAGCGGTTCATGTTAATAGCGGAGTCCGGGAGGGTTCACCTTCACGGCGTAGTTATGAGGGATGTGCGACTATCGTCTTAAAAAAAATACTAAAGTGTTTTTTAAAGTTAGAAAGATATTAGATATTAGATTACAGCGATCAGACACGGGGAACTAAAGCTGCGATCACCGGGCACCGCTTCAAGACTCACAGTATGCAACACGTCCTTTTGATCGAGAACAATATAAATTGATCGACACATTTCTTAACGATCAATGATCGATCATCGATTAATTATGCCCATCCCTAGTACATACAGTATAGTCATAATTTATAAAGTATACAAAAATAATAATACATAAACTATGAAATGAGACAATAATATTAATGTAGAATATTTCTAAAGCTTGATTATGGAAAGCACTTAGTTGTATGAGTGTGTTAAAGTGAAACCAGAGTCAAATTTCTCACAATAGCACATTTGTTTAATATTTTTTTATGATTCTGACAGGACATGGCATGAATGACAAGCGCGTCACCCGGGCCATTTCTCAGTGCAAGAGAATTGTAAGCTGTTTTTCGTACAGCTGGAAGAAATGGAGACAACTTGCTGCCAAGTCACCAACTCATAACCAGGCCCGGCCCAAGCCTCTAGGGGGCCCTAAGCAGGATTTGATATTTTGGGGCCCCCCTCCTGCGTGATTGTTTAGCGGGGGGGGTGCTAGCGGAACATTTCGGTTGCGCGATTATTGAGCGGGGGGGGGGGGGGGGGGGGGGGGGGGGGGGGGTGCTGGCGGAACATTTGAGTTGCGCGATTGTTGAGGGGGGTGCTAGCGGAACATTTCGATTGCGCGATTGTTGAGCGGGGGGGGGTGCTGGTGGAACATTTGGGTTGCGCGATTGTTGATCGGGGGGGGGGGGGGGGGGGAACTAAGCAGCCGCTTAGTTCGCTTATGCCTCGGGCCGGCTCTGCTCATAACTGTTGTGATGTTCTTTGAGGAAGAAGGCCGCCGACACAGGATCGCTTTTAACTCACTTTATTTGTTTAGCTTTAGGTATATTATCTATGAAGCAAAAGGAGGGGTATTGTATAGTTCACGCGTGGAGCGACTCTTAGCTGGATATCTAACAGATACGCGGCCTCTAGAGTTTCTGCCCCCCTGCTGCTCGTGCCCTCGATAGTACCTGGGCAGGCGTGGCCTCTATGACGCATAATATGCTCTGATTGGCTAGTGTTGAGCGCCCGCCCCCAGTGTATTATGTGTGCTGCCATCTGGTGGCCAGGTGCGGTTAATACAGCTTATATATTTGTTTTTATTCCCTAGTGGCTATGTGTGGATATTACAGCCTGTTGATACATATGGTATTATTTATTCGTAACATAACCGAGTCTGCCACACGCTGGGGATCAAGACAGCAGATGATAGAGAGAGTCCTGGAGCAGGAAGGAGCACTGGCCAAAGTCCTGTCTAATGACAAAAAGACCAGGCACCTTGTCCCTACCTGGCAGGACTTAGAGGTCCTAGAAGCAGTCCAAAAGGTCCTGAAACCTCTCCAGGATTTTACAGATGCTTTGTCAGGTGAGGAGTACGTCACTCTATCATATGTGAAACCTGTGCTGCACCTTTTTAACGAAAGTCTCCTGGCATGTGAAGAGGGTGATAGCGAGCTTTGCAAATCGATCAAGACCAGCATAAGTATTCTGACCCAGCCACTACTGACCTATTGGAGATGGCTTCATTTGTGGATCCACGGTTCAGGGCCAGCTACATCCCAAGTGAAAAAGTCGATGCATTGAAGCACAGAGCTGTCTTGGAGGTGGAGACGCTACTGGCTGATCAGAGCAGCTGTCAACTGCCTTACCTACGTGTGCCCACTGTGCCTGAGCCTGCAGACAGAGAAGCAGCAGTAGCACCAAAAGCTAAGACACTGGCAAGCTTCTTCAAGCAGCGCACAGCCACCACCACTGCACCAACCAAGAGGGGGGCTATTGAAAATGAACTGTCAAGTTACTTGCAGTCAGCAAGTGTGGACAGTGACACTGATCCTCTCAAGTGGTGGAAGGATCATGAAGTTGTCTTTCCAGCTCTGAGTCACCTGGCAAAAAAGTATCTCTTGGTACCAGCTACCAGTTCACCCTCCGAAAGGGTTTTTAGCTGCAGTGGCAATATCGTGACCTGCCACAGAGCATCTCTGAAGCCGGATGCTGTTGACAGGCTGGTGTTTCTTGCACAAAATCTTTAAATGAAGGAGGACAAGCTTGTCTGTCTTCTAATGTCTACCTCAAGACAGCATTACTGTTTAAAAAGATTGGCCTATTTTATTTTATAGGCTATTTTTATTTAAAATATTTTTTTATTTAAATGTTCACCTTATGGAGCTAAGGTACTCCTGTTATACAGTATTTATGTTTACATTTTATTGTTATTTATCTGTTTATTATTTAACTGTTCACTGAAATAGCCGGTTTCAATAAAACTACTTGTGACATGTCATATTTGGCTTTGACTTTGACTGAACATTTGCTCTCACTTTGCGGAAAAAATATCGGGATATATATCTTATATCGATATTCAGCCTAAATATATCGGGATATGACTTTTGGTCCATATCGCCCAGTAGTGGTGTGCGATACTGCATATTTTGGTATCGATCCGATACCAAGTAAATACGGGCCAGTATCGCCGATATCGATACCGATACCGATACTTTTCAATAAATAAGGTGGATGCGTCATTGAATTGCTAAATCTCAATTAATTTTCATGACCTTAAGTGTTTTTTGTGATGTTTCCTTTTTTATTATTAAATAGTTAAAACCTAGGACAGAATGAGAACAAAATTTATAATTAAATAGAAAATGCTTTATTATCAAGTTTTTTGCTTTGCGTTACGTGACTCGCGTGACGGCACAACATCTAAACACAAGAGGGGGAGGGGGAGCAAAGTGTGCCTGCTCTGTGCTGACACAGGAGCAGCGAGTCCGGTGACCGCTGCTTCCTCTTTGCCGAAACCGCAGCATTGCAAACAAGAGCGGAACTTAAAGTAAATAATCGATCCCAACAGGCTAGTATCGATCCGATACCGATACCGACTTGGTATCGATACTATCGATAATTTGGATCGATCCGCCCACCACTATCGCCCAGCCCTATCTGAGAGTCGGACTTTTAAACCTCACAGAAAAAAAGTTTGTTGTCAGAGCTTCTCAGAAGTGTAACCTGCGAGTTCTATTTGCTCAGAATGTGGTTGCAAAAGGCCGATTTGGAGATAGGAACGTCTCACTGCCCTGAGACTTGACTCCCTTATTAAAGGGCCAACTGGGACCCCCACACTGAATATTGGTCCTCTGTGACATGTTATTATGTGGCGTACTTTCGATCCAACGGCAATGGGAGGCGCTAGGATGGCCCCCCGCACGGCCCCCTTTTGGCTGAGAGACTTTTCACCATGCGATCCCAAGGCACACCCTGGTTGCCTACACTGCCAAAAAAATTAAGCACACACAATGGACAATCCACGAAAATGAATGAGGGAGCATTTTGCTACAGTCTCATGGCATCTATTCTGTGAGCCATCTCACTTCTTTTTCATCTTTGTTGAAAGTTGCACATGCGTGGTACCGATCGGTTAGGAAGAATTCGTAATACCTAACAAAATAATAACAAACTAATCATATACATTCACTGAACGAAGTTCATGAAAATAAAATGCACATTTCTCACTATAAATGTTATCAAAACACATTTTAATGCAGAAACTATCTTGAATATATTGCATTTGGCAAACTGAAGCTTCACGGTCACGTGACGAGGTCACAGGCCAATAGAAAAGAATAGGCCAAAAAAACGTAGCCATCTCACAATTTTAGAGCTGTTATTGTGAAACTACTACGTTTTGCATTGTGGACCAACGTAGCTATTACACGTTTTGACGCAAGACTGGGTTGTGTACACATGTATGCACATATGTTCAGTCCAGCAGCGGTCTATATGTTTATGCATCTACCACATGCTTTTCTGTTTTAGACTGGCATTATTGTCGCTTTAGCAGTTATTTAGGCTCCCAAGCCCACATAGCACCCAAAACATTTATGGATTTCATTCATGTTATTTGGAATTGCACATTACAAATTGTTAACAAACAAAACAGACTATAAAAACAAAGTAAGTGCGTGTTTGTGTGTGACTTACCACACCATTGATGTGCACTCCACTCAAGTTGATCTTGGTGACAAAGTGGACAATGGGGGGGATCTCCGGGTATTTGGGTCCACATTCAACCTTCAAACTGTATATCTTGTTCTCATAGTCTGCGAAAACAACAAGGACATGTTGCCTTACTCAAGTCAACACTATGCTGCCCTGTCAAACGTGAGGCTGTGGCCCTATAAGTGGCCCTGAGGCCATTTATATAGGCTTCAAAACACAGTTGCAATCCAAGTTTCAAACCCTTTCACCAAACAAGGACAAATAAACAAGGGTGCAGGGGTACAAGCAGGGCATTATGTTACAGCCGTAATGATTGTGTTGACATACTGCATTTTCATGGGGACCATTTTAAACCTTTGCAATGATATTACTTTATCAAAACAAAAAATGTAACTATACAACTAGTCGGACAGTAAACTAAAAAGGGACAAGTAATCTTTGGCCTGCAGTATGTTAATGGCTGGAGGTGAGCTCAACTAGCGCAGTCAGACCGGTATGAATGTAGGGGCTGAAACGTTAAAGGGGACCTGGTCGTGACTCATGTGCGGACTCTGCAGGGTCTTTCCAAGTGAAGCGCCACTTAGGACTATTGATGCTGGGGGCAAACCCACTTCTCAGCATCGTTTTGGACATGTTGGGACCCGTCTGCAAGCTCCCCTGTCAGTACAGCTCTAGTACCCATAAGCACCACTATCAGTAGAGCTCTAGAACCCATACACACCACTATCACTAGAAATCTAGAACCAGTACACACCACTATCACTAGAGCTCTAGAACCAGGACACACCTCTATCACTAGAGCTCTAGAACCAGTACACACCACCATCACTAGAGCACTAGAACCAGTAAAAACCACTATCAGTAGAACTCCAATACCAGTACAAACCACTCTCATTACAGCTCTAGTACCAGTACACACCACTATCATTACAGGTCTAGTACCAGTACACATCATCATTACAAGTCTAGTACCAGTACACAACACTATTATTACAGGTCTAGCACCAGTACACACCACTATCATTACATCTCTAGTACCAGTACACACCACTATCATGAGAGCTCTAGTGCCAGTACACACCACTATCACTAGAGCTCTAGTACCAGTAAATACCACTATCACTAGAGCTCTATTTGACTTTTGATTTTAAGGTCACGATTTGATTTTCGATTGAAGCATTTGTATTTGTATTCTGACGTGGTGGGGACCAGGGCTGGATTGGGAACAAAATTCGCCGCGATTGTCGACAGGGGGGGGGAGGGGGGGGTGGGTGCGCGATTGTCAACGGGGGGGGGGGGGGGGGCTGGACTCAGCCCCGGGCCCGTCTGCGGACCCGGACCCAGCACCGAACCCGCCGACCGCGGACCCAGCACCGAACCCGCAAACCGCGGACCCGGCCGCGGACTCAGCCGCAGACCCGAGTCCACACACAGCCGGTGTGCATGCTGTGAGGATGTCATCGTGCGCGCCTATCGCATGATTTAGACTTGACGGTTTCGGTTGAGTATGTGGGGATTTTTTCGGTCGCAATTGGTTTGCACATTTTTAAAAGTGGTGGGGACAAAATTCAAATTAGAAATAGTGGTGGGGACATGTCCCCCCCGTCCCCCCGTAATCTACGCCTATGTATACACACATATATACATATATATATATATATATATATATATATATATATATATATATACATATATACATATACACATATATACACTAGTGGTGGGCCGTTATCGGCGTTAACGCGCTGCGATAACGCGAGACTCTTATCACGTGATAAAAAAATTAGCGCCGTTAATCTATTCTCAAAGTTGGGTTAGGAGCTGGGTCTATACCGGATTTCCACCAAGGAAGGTAAGCGCCGCGGAACGGCTGCGCCGCGGAGCGGCTGCGTCCTCTGCCCGGCGACCCCCCCCCCCCCCCGTCGGTCGTAGGTCTGGGCAGTGGCGCCTTAATGCACGGGCTTACCCGGGGGCCTCGGCCAATCAGGGGCCTTTTAAAAAATATATATTAAAAAAAAAGATGATAAACGTCCGTATTCGCGGTGTCATTACTGCCCCCCCCCCCGTCGACAATTGCGCACCTCTCCCCCTCCGGTCAACAATCGCTCTCCCCTCCCCCTCTGGTCAACAATCGCGCCCCCCCCCCTCCCGTCAACAATCACGCACCTCTCCCCCTCCGGTCAACAATCGCACACCCCCCCTCCCCCATCAACAATCGCGCACCTCTCCCCCTCCGGTCAACAATCGCGCGGGGGGGGGGGGGGGGGGGGGGTCCCTACCGGGACGGTAGTCCCAAAGTTGCAAGGCTGGTTTTCCACCTGGGGGCACTGGGGGGAGCAGGGATAGTCACCATTAACACCGGAACAGACAATTTAACCATCCAAATGATTTTCAGACGGGTTTATTAAGTTGAAAAAGTTGCCAAGTGCCCCTTTAACATGAACCGCTCCGCCGGAGGAGCCGCACATCCACACGCACCAGACGCCAAAATACAAACAAACATGTTTTCCATTTGATTGCTTTTAAATAAAGTTGTGTGTAGTTATATGGTTAAATACGATTATTAAAAGTGATCATGTCTCCTTCCTGGTCCAGAACCGCTTGGTCCAATTATTGTTTGTAATCTGCTGTTTTTTTTCTTTGAAGAAAAAGTAAAGCGCTGTCTCTTAAACCAGCCTAAAGTTAGCCTATACTGATAAAACAATCATGCATAAAATAGCTGAAAACACATAAAAAATAACAATAATAATGTCGATGATGAAATTGTATCTTTTCTGGGCTGAAAGTCCACCAAATGGCTTCTTTTTTATCTTTATTCTGAAAATTGTGATGTGTGATTTGAAAACGTGATGCTCGTGCCTACGACACACATTGATTTGCTTGGTCTAGTAACTTTACACCAGGGCTAGTAACTTTTGAAAGTTACTAGTCCTGTGGTCTAGCTCCTATTTTGGCCGAATTTCAGACACTGAGATATATACATATATACATATACACATACATACAGTATATACACATACATACACACATTTATATACATACATATACACATACACACATATATATACATACATACATATACACATACACACATATACTGTATATACACATACTAGTGGTGGGCATAGATTAATTTGTTTAATCTAGATTAATCTAGATTAATCTAGATTAAAATGGCTCATTTGAATTCTGTCGAAGGCATTCATAATATGTGTGCTACCTAAATAATGACCGTTATCGGCGTTAACGCACTGCGATAACGCGAGACCCTTATCGCGCGATAAAAAAATTATCGCCATTAATCTATTCTCAAAGTTGGGTTGGGAGCTGGGTCTATACCGGATTTCCACCAAGGAAGGTAAGCGCCGCGGAACGGCTGCGCTGCGGAGCGGCTGCGTCCTCTGCCCGGCGACCCCCCCCCCCCCGTCGGTCGTAGGTCTGGGCAGTAGCGCCTTAATGCACGGGCTTACCTGGGCTTCAGCCCGGGGCCTCGGCCAATCAGGGGCCTCTTAAAAAATATATATTTAAAAAAAGATGATAAACGTCCGTATTCGCGGTGTCATTACTGACCCCCCCCCCCCCACCCCGTCAACAATCGCGCACCTCTCCCCCTCTGGTCAGCAATCGCGCACCTCTCCCCCTCCGGTCAGCAATCGCCCCCCCCCCCCCCCCCCAGAATTCAAATGAGCCATTTTAATCTAGATTAATTCCAAGATTACAGTTAGATTAAAGAAATTAATCTATGCCCACCACTAATATATATATATATATATAGACATACACATACACACACATATACACATACACACACATATACAGTATACTGTATACATACACCAGGGTTCGAAATGGTGACACGCCCGCACGCCCGGTCTAGTAACTTTCCTATCAGGTTAGTAACTCTGTGCACTTGCCAGCCCGTGTGTCTGGCAACTTTACAACCCCTTTGCACGGAGCGTCTTTTACAAGCATTGCGGCTGTCATCACAAACCTATTTTTGCTATTGTAAACCTCTCTTGCACAGCCTCTGCTCATTTCCACCGGGGACGTGAGCGTCGCGTTACGGCTGCGTCGCGGTCACCGCTGCTGATCGCTGCCACTGGTCAATGAAAGCATTTCCACCAGGCCGCTGCGGAACGTCTCAGCTGCGTCCCAGGAGCGGCGCGCCGCAGCCGCAGCGCTATCTTTACGTAGCGTTCTGTTTTTGACGCGAGCCGCTGCTGAACCGCGTCAATTTAAACCCATTTACCCTCCCGATCGAACACGGCCACAAATCGTTGTCGTTTTTAACTAACTTTGTCTATAGACTACAGCACAACACATTAGGACATAACAACAATAAACACAATTAAACCAGACAAAAAAAGTAAACATTTACTATATAGCCTACCAACTCATGGTAGAAGCACACAAATCTCGAAAAAATGATCAAATCAACATCAAATCAAGTTCTGACAGACAAAGCAACTGCAAGTCAACTTCAGAAAGGCAAAGTAACCTTTTATTTGTTTGTTCTATATTGACATCCACAAATGATCGCGTGGTCTCCTGATTCTCGCGTGGTCTTGTAGTTCTCGCGTGATCTCGCGAATCCAGCCGCCTCGCAGCGCTATGCGCCCGGTGGGGATTGACGCCGGGCGCCGCGCGTGCGTGCGTGTGTGAGTGAGTGTGTGTGAGAGAGAGAGTGTGTTTGTGAGTGAGTGAGTGAAAGTTATAGCCTGGCAAGCCAGACCCACATCAGAAAGATGTAAGGTCTGGCGCAGCTCCATTGGCAGTGTGGGTGGGATAAACGGTTGTCTTTCAAGTTCCCTCTGCACGCAATAGGATAGCGCTACAACCAATCAGAGCAACGAAGAAGGTGACGTAGTCAGAGCGACGTCTCTGGCCCGGCTTTCGACTCCGCCCCTCACCCTGTGATTGGTCTGACATACTTGGTATTTCCAGCACCAAAAAGCCGACGGAGCCGTGCTAGACCTACCTAGCTGCCAAATAAATTTGCTGCCGCTAGGGGGTGTCTAGAGTTCTAGGCTATGAAAGTTAGCCTATACTGATAAAACAATCATGCCTAAAATATCTGAAAACACACATAAAAAGTAACAATAATAATGTCCATGATGAAATTCTATCTTTTGAGCTGAAATTCAAATGGCTTCTTTTTTATATTTATTCTGAAAATTGTGATGTGTGATGTGAAAACGTGATGCACGTGCCTACGACACACATTGATTTGCTTGGTCTAGTAACTTTACACCAGGCCTAGTAACTTTTGAAAGTTACTAGCCCTGTGGTCTAGCTCCTATTTTGGCCGAATTTCAGACACTGCATACACACACATATACATACACATATATACTGTATATATATATACACACACATATATATACATATATATATATATATATATATATATATATATATATATATATATATATATATATATATATACACACACATATATATATATACATATATATATATATATATATACACACATATATATATATATATACATATATACTGTATATATATATATACACACATATATATATATATACATATATATATATATATATATATATATATACATATATATATATACACACATATATATATGTAAGGGATAATGCCCGACGAGGTGTCCATTATCAGAAGTTAATGGACGACGCGGAGGCGTGAACCGTCCGACGCGAAGCGGAGGACGGTTGCTTCCGCGAAGTCCATTAACTTCTGATAATGGACACCTCGAAGGGCATTATCCCGCTTATACCATGGTCACTTGCCAAAGAAAATAAATTAAGACCATTAATTAATATTTGCATGCATTTTACAATCAAAATATAAAGTTGTTCACAAGCCATAATTTGGCTTCCCTAGTAACGCCTGAGGGTCTGACTAATACCTTGGAACAATCATTACCCTCCCGTAAGGTTCTTATGCAACGGAAACGTTGTTCACTCCTCCAGTAAATAGGACGGACCTTAGATACGACTCGGCAACGGGAGGTATTCTAGTCCGCTCAGCTATGAGCCAGAGAGCTGACGTCATGCATTGTACATCAGGAATCGCGACGGCCAATACTTTCAACATAAAGTGTACATATTTATAATTTGAAATGTGTCCCAACCTTTACACCACAGATACTATAGGGTCTATAGCATATAACCGCGTTTTCTGATTACAGTTTAATGCATTTTTCACAATTTACCAGTTGTCGTTTTGACGACTAATCACCGCGCCATTCGTTTCAATGGGAATCGCGACGGTCTATACTTTCAACATAAAGTGTACATACTGGTATTTATAATTTGAAATGTGTCCCAGCCTTTACACCACAGATACTATAGGGTCTATAGCATATAACCGCGTTTTCTGATTACAGTTTAATGCATTTTTCACAATTTACCAGCTGTCGTTTTGACGACTTATCACCGCGCCATTCGTTTCAATGGGAATCCGACGGTCTATAATTTCAACATAAAGTGTACATATTTATAATTTGAAATGTGTCCCAGCCTTTATACCACAGATACTATAGGGTCTATAGCATATAACCGCCTTTTCTGATTACAGTTTAATGCATTTTTCACAATTTACCAGCTCTCGTTTTGAAGGCTGAACAGACAATTTGACTGGAAGTACTTAGTAGGTGTCCATATAGCCAGAGCTAGCTCTGCATATAGCAGGGATTAATGGCCACCCTGCAGCAGCCAATCAGAATCGAGTATTCCCTCTCCGTTGCCATGGTTACCATCTAGCGTTTGAGCCAGCGCAGTAATCTAACTGTAATCAGGCAATTTGACCCGAACGTCTTTCCTAGGTGTACATTATCACTTTTTAACCTACACCCGCCAGCCAATCAGAATTGAGTATTCACGCCGACCATGGTATAAATACATATATATATACTGTATATTGTGGCAACCTCGGGGAGGAGAAGAGGTGCCACCAGACCAGTATTGGGAAACAGTTGACTGTCCACACCAGTTTCACAATTAACCAAATTTATTGTCGATTCGGGAGAGGGGGAAAGAGGGGAAAACTCCGCCGCCGCGGAGGGGGGGTCGGTCCTGAGGGGGCTCAGGCTCTGGACTTGTCGTCGGGGGTTGAGCGTGGGGTTCGGTGCACGGGGTCGGGTTCTCAGACGGTCCAGGGTTCGGCAGGAGGGAGGGATGTCAGACAGGCGGGGGTCGGTACACGGGCGGGTTCTCAGACGGTGCAGGGGTCGATCGGCCAACGGGGTTCTCCTGGGGAAAAGGGTCATACACAGCGGGTTTCTCTCTCTCACTCTACTCACTACTACCACCATGCTCTCCAGCTACTCCTTCCTCGTTTGGTCCACTTCTTCCAGCTTTTATCTTCTCTCCCCTCATTAGGGTGAGTGGCTGCAGCTGCTCCGCTTCCTGGTCTCGTTAGACGTCCATATATGGTCGTGTTTCCTTTAGACAGAGGGGAGAGTGAAAAGTGCTCTGCGGCCACCAGATGGCCTGGTGCAATATACACCCCATCTACCACCTTCCCACATACCCTCCTCCTTACCTGTACCCGGCGGGCACCACATACCCCGCCCCTCAGCTCCGACCCCGTGGGAGGGGCGGTCCAACTGCTCAAGGCGTCCCGCCGGGACAAGGCATCTGCGTTCCCATGCGCCGCTCCTGGCCTGTGAATGACTGAATAGGCATATGGTTGTAGGGCCAGGAACCAGCGTGTGACGCGGGCGTTATTGTCTTTGTTTCGGGCCATCCATACCAACGGGGCATGGTCGGTGACCAAGGTGAACTGCCGTCCCAATAGGTAGTACTTCAGTTTGTCTACTGCCCATTTGATTGCCAGACATTCTTTTTCTACCGTCGAGTGATTCTTCTCCCTGGGCAGTAGTTTACGGCTAATGAAGGTGATGGGGTGTTCCTCACCTTCTCTTACTTGTGAAAGGACGGCACCCACCCCGGTCTCCGATGCGTCGGTCTGGACCACGAGAGGGAGGGCGAAGTCCGGTGTCACCAGCACCGGGTCGGAGCAGAGGGCGTTTTTTAGGGCCAGGAACGCCTTCTCTACCTCTGGGGTCCACTTCACCCGGTCCGGTTGTTGGTTCCGTGTAAGCTCTGTGAGGGGGCCTGCAATGGAGGAGAAGTGGGGAACAAAACGGCAGTAATAGCTGGCTAAGCCCAGAAATACTCTCACCTGTCTTTTGCTGAGGGGGCGGGGCCACTCGCGGATAGCCTCGACCTTACCTACCTGGGGCTTCACACATCCCCGTCCAATGGTGAACCCCAGATAGTTGGCGTCTTGAAGGCCGAGGCGACACTTTTTGGGGTTGGCTGTGAGCCCCGCCTCCCTCAGAGCCTGAAGCACCGTGTTCAGCTGAGCCAGGTGGGTTCCCCACTCCTCCCCGTGGACCACGATGTCGTCCAGGTACGCCGCCGCGTACTCCTGGTGGGGACGGAGCACCTGGTCCATCAGCCGTTGGAAGGTGGCTGGGGCCCCATTTAATCCGAAAGGGAGTCGGACATACTGGAACAAGCCGTCGGGGGTCGCGAAGGCTGTCTTCTCCCCGGGCCTCCGGGGAGAGGGCCACCTGCCAGTACCCCTTCGTTAGGTCCAGCGTTGAGATGAATCGGGCCTTCCCCAGTCGCTCGATGAGCTCGTCTACTCGGGGCATGGGGTATGCATCGAACTGTGATATTGCATTAAGTTGTCGAAAGTCATTGCAAAACCGTACCGTCCCATCTGGCTTGGGCACCAGAACGATGGGGCTACACCACTCACTCCTTGATTCCTCTATGATTCCTGCTTTTAACATCTTTTTAACCTCTTTTTTTATGGCGTTTTTTCTCGCCTCAGGGACTCGATAGGGCCTTAGTTTTACCTTCCTTCCGGGGGTGGTGAGGATGGGGTGGTCGATGAGGGTGGTGTAGCCCGCCTCGGTGGAGAACACCTTCCGGTACCGTTGTATCAGTTCCTGGAGGTCCTGCTTCTGCCGGGGGGTGAGCTGTTCTCCTATTGGAACGGTTGCCGGCTCCCCTGCCGGGGGCTCCTGGTGGGGAGAGAGAGAGAGCAGAGCCTCGGGGGCCACCCACCTTTTCAGGAGATTGATATGGTATATTTTCGTCTCTTGTCGTCGGCCAGGCCGTCGCACCCTGTAATTCACCTCTCCCATCCTCTCAATAACCTCATAGGGCTCCTGCCATCGGGCCAGGAATTTGCATTCCACAGTGGGGACCAAGACCAACACTTTATCTCCCACCTGAAATTCCCGTGGTTGGGTCCCCCGGTTGTAGACCCGCGCCTGCGCCGTCTGGGCCTCGGCCATATGTTCCCGCACCAGGGGCCAGAGGGTAGCCATCCGGTCGCGGAGCCCCTCAATGTGCTCGACCATCGTGCGATGGGGGGAGGGTTGGTGCTCCCACGCCTCCTTGGCCAAGTCCAGCAGTCCCCGGGGCCTCCTCCCGTACAGCAGTTCGAATGGGGAGAAACCGGTGGAGGCCTGTGGTACTTCGCGGATAGAGAACATCAAAAAGGGGAGGAGCTGATCCCAGTTCCTCCCGTCCAATTCCATCACCTTTTTTTAGCATTTTCTTTAGTGGCTGATTGAATCTCTCCACCAGTCCGTCAGTTTGGGGGTGATATACCGAAGTGCGTAGCTGCTTGATTCGGAGTAATCTACACATATCTCGCATCAATCTTGACATAAACGGGGTACCTTGATCGGTCAGGATCTCCTCCGGGATGCCGACTCGGGTGAACATCAGGACCAGCTCTCTGGCAATGCCCTTCGTGGCCATGGTGCGGAGGGGGATGGCTTCGGGATACCGAGTGGCATAGTCCAGTACTACTAGGATGTACTGGAACCCGCCGCTGCTCTTTGGTAGGGGTCCCACCAAGTCCATAGCGATGCGGCTGAACGGAGTCGCTATAATGGGGAGGGGGATTAGTGGGGCTCTTAGGTGCGGTCGAGGGGCTACCATCTGGCACTCGGCGCACTGCCGGCAGTGGTCCTCCACTGCCTTCTTCACTCCTGGCCAATAGAAGCGGGCGACCACCCGCTCGAGGGTCTTTTCCACGCCGAGGTGAGCGCCGAGTAGGTGGCTGTGCGCTAGCTGGAGAACTGATGGGGCGAAAGCGCGAGGCACCAGCAGCTGCTCGACCTGCTCTCCGGCTTCCATCATCACCCGATACAGGAGCTGGTTTTTAATGGCAAAGAAGGGGTGGGTTAAAGGTCTTACCCCTTGCACGGGTTGGCCGTCCACCACTGCCACCTGGCTCAAGGCGCTGGCGAGGTTGGGGTCCTCTAGCTGCGCGGCTCCAAACCGTCCCGTCAGCCGTGCCGGCAGGGGTGGGGCGTCCGAGCCCAAGGGGAACATCTCTAGGAGGTCGTCGCCCTCCTCGGCGGGTGAGAGGGGTCTTCTCTCGGGACCCGTGGCCCGGGACTCCTCCTCGGCCCTTTCAGCAGCGGCACTGGCTGCCCCCTCGGAGAGGGGATCAGTGGAATCCCCTGGCTCTCCCTCCTGGAAACCACATAGGGGGGGGCTGTGGCAGGGTCGTCGGCTGCGGGGCTGGCCCCGTTCTCTGTCCCGTCCCGCCAGGGAGCGCCACAGGGCCGGAAACAGGGCCGCGTCCCGCCCAATAAGGACCTCTACGGGCAGCTCCGGCACAAGCCCCACCGTCCCCTGGAATACTCCCTTGGTGGTTTGCATGCTTATACTCGCCGTGGGATACTGCCGGGTTTCTCCGTGGATGCAGGTCACGGCGAGTTTCCCTGGGAGGAGAGGCCCCGGGGCGTACTCGGGCCGCGCCAGCGTCACCGCGCTGCCCGAATCCAGGAGAGCTGAGGCGTCCCGCCCATTGAGCCGCACTGGAGTTACGGCGGAGGGTCCGTCCGTCTGGCCCCAGCAGACCGTGAGGAGACCGCAGGGCTTCCGGGGATTGGAGTCGGATGACGCCGTCGGCATGGCCACATCCTGGCGGTGGGGGCACCCCCAGGACAGGTGTCCCACCTCCCCGCAGCTGAAGCAACGTCTTGGCTCCGCCGCCGACCCTCGGGGTTCCCCGAAGGAGCGTGAAGGGGGCCTCGGGGGTTCCAGGACCGGTGTGGGGTTTCGGAGCCGCCCGGTGCTCTCCGCCTTCCCAGGCCGGCCTGGCCTCAGCACAGCGTGGGCGGCCAGGTATCCCTCGACCAGGGTCACCAGTTGCTCCGCGCTCTGGGGGTTGCTTTGACAGGCGAGCTTTTGTCCCTCGTAGGGCAGGGCCCGGAGGTCCATGACGACCTTTTCGCCCCGGAGAGGAAGGGGGCGATCAGGTCCGTCCACTGGACTCGGGGCCAGCCTTCCCTGGTCGCGGTCCGCTCGAAGGTGAGGAGGAACGTCTCCACGTCATCGGTCTCGGTCTGCTTCACAAGGAACCTCGCCGGCTGGATAGGACGCCCCTGGTCTCGGTCGAGGAGTCGGTTCACGAGAGCGGTGTGGTGTTCCTGCTGCGCCTTCTGCATCTCCATCAGCTGGCCCAGCATGACGCTGTAATCGGGGGGCGTTGCCATGTCTGGGATCTGGTGCGTCTGTTTCTCGATACTGGTCTGTTTACTCACATGCCCGCATTCTCCACCATATGTGGCAACCTCGGGGAGGAGAAGAGGTGCCACCAGACCAGTATTGGGAAACAGTTGACTGTCCACACCAGTTTCACAATTAACCAAATTTATTGTCGATTCGGGAGAGGGGGAAAGAGGGGAAAACTCCGCCGTCGCGGAGGGGGGGGTCGGTCCTGAGGGGGCTCAGGCTCTGGACTCGTCGTCGGGGGTTGAGCGTGGGGTTCGGTGCACGGGGTCGGGTTCTCAGACGGTCCAGGGTTCGGCAGGAGGGAGGGATGTCAGACAGGCGGGGGTCGGTACACAGGCGGGCTCTCAGACGGACCAGGGTTCGGCGGGCGGGAGGGATGTCAGACAGGCGGGGGTCGGTACACGGGCGGGTTCTCAGACGGTGCAGGGGTCGATCGGCCAACGGGGTTCTCCTGGGGAAAAGGGTCATACACAGTGTGTTTCTCTCTCTCACTCTACTCACTACTACCACCATGCTCTCCAGCTACTCCTTCCTCGTTTGGTCCACTTCTTCCAGCTTTTATCTTCTCTCCCCTCATTAGGGTGAGTGGCTGCAGCTGCTCCGCTTCCTGGTCTCGTTAGACGTCCATATATGGTCGTGTTTCCTTTAGACAGAGGGGAGAGTGAAAAGTGCTCTGCGGCCACCAGATGGCCTGGTGCAATATACACCCCATCTACCACCTTCCCACATACCCTCCTCCTTACCTGTACCCGGCGGGCGCCACAATATATATATATATACACACATATATATATATATATATATATGCACATATATAGTGGTGGGCCGTTATCGTATATATATATATATATATATATATATATATATATATATATATATACACACATATATATATATATATATACACACATATATATATATATATATATATATATACATACATATATATATATATATACATATATATATATATATATATATATATATATATATATATATATATTAGAGCCCGACCGATATATCGGCGGGCCGATATTATCGGCCGATATTAGGCATTTTCCAAACTATCGGTATCGGCATTTATAATGGCCGATAAATGAATATTTAAAAAAACGGACGAAACCCCCTTCAACTATGTTATAACGCCACAAACCCTACAACCAGCTGATCCAGCCAGAGTCGGGCAGAGCGAACGAGTTATCCACGACCGCGAGCGACATGAGCAGCAAAAGCGGCCGGCAGTCCTTCATTTTCAATGAGCGCTGCCGACGAGGAGCGGCCGGCGCCGCGGCGGCGGCAGCGAGGAGCGCGACGCCAGTGTCCAGCGCGACGCGGAGAGTTGAAATTAGTTTAACTTTATGCAAATGAGCGATGTCGGTGTGAAGCAGCAACCCGCTACACTTCACGCCACTGTCCTACTTCACAGCGTCGCCGCGCATCAAGTGCCGCCGAAAAGGCGCTTTTTTCTTTTCTTTAGTTTTCCTTCTGCTCTGGAGACGACTATATTCCTATGGGTGCTACGGGCGGCACTTGTGTCATAGACGCGCTGCGGCGGCAGTGTGTTTTGCACTTTATAATGCTTTATCTCCATTTCTGTTATTTTGATTACTAAATAATAAACGGGAAACGTGTAAATTGTTATTTGAACATGCTTGTCACGCCGGCCTGCCGAATAGCTCTACTACAAACTTGATATTGCAATGGGCGCAACCGAACTTGATGTCTGCAGTGCTGCTTGAAGCCCCGCCCCCTGGCGACGGCAGCCAGCGGCCACAGCGCCCCCTGCTGCTCATGTCTCTCGCGGTGTGACCCATCGGTGAAGTGTGTTCACTGCATTATCCTATTATTTTAGCGAGGACTCATAAATAACTACATATAACTAATGTTAGGGAAATCTGTTTATGTTTTGTTACGTGTTTCTGGAATTTCTTTTTAAAATATATATATCGGCCGACATATCGGAATATCGGCTTTTTAAATCATCAAATATTTGTATCGGTATCGGCCTTAAAAATCCCATATCGGTCGGGCTCTAATATATATATATATATATACACACATATATATACACATATACACATATACATATATACATATTTACACATATATATACACATATACTAGGGATGTCCGATATTATCGGCCCACCGATATTATCGGCCGATATTGGCATAAAAAATCAATATCGGAAAATATCGGTATCGGTTTTTAAAAAAGCTCAAAATGACTAAAGTGGCCTATGGCATGTTATACCTTGTTGGAAAGCTCTAATTGTCCTGAGTCAAATGCAAGCGACCATTTTCTGTTAGTACAAAGACAGTGTGAAATAAATAAACACTTTGTTTGAAATAATTTCAGACATCTGTTATGTTTCAAGTGAGGACGTGGTTTGATGACATCATCAAACGCGCCGCGCCGTCTCAATAACAAGCCTGGGCATGTGCGGCCGTGTAGTGGGACGCTAGTTGTAGTTATGTCGGTGGTGTGGAATTATTTCAAAGTGTCTACGTTGAATAGTAAAATTGCGGTTTGCAATGAGTGTAAAGCGGAGGTTTCACGTGGAGGAGCCAGGACGGCATCCTTCAACACTTCAAATTTAATCTCCCACCTCAGCAAGAATCACCCAGTGATTACACGTCACATTCATACAACAAAACAACAAAAAGAAGCATCAGGTGACACCGAGAAAATCCACCCAGGTGACGTTTCAAGAGACGGTCTTCAAAAAAGAAAAATACAGCAACGACCACCCAAAGGTGAAAGCTATCTGTGAGTGAGTGTGTGAGTGAGTGTGTGAGTCTGTGAGAGTGTGTGAGTGAGTTTGTGAGTGTGTGAGTCTGTGAGAGTGTGTGAGTCTGTGAGAGTGTGTGAGTGAGTCTGTGAGTGTGTGAGTGAGTGTGTGCGTCTGTGAGAGTGTGTGAGTGAGTCTGTGAGTGTGTGTGTGAGTGAGTGAGTGTGTGAGTCTGAGTGTGAGTGTGTGTGTGAGTGAGTGAGTGTGTGAGTCTGAGTGTGTGTGTGAGTGAGTGAGTGAGTGTGTGTGAATAGGTGAGTGTGAGTGAGTCTGTGAGTGAGTGTGTGAGTGAGTCTGTGAGTCTGTGAGTGAGTGAGTGAGTGAGAGAGAGCTGTGGTTTTCTGAATGCTCACTCTATACAATGTGTATGTATCTGCCTGTGTAACAGCAACTCAATGGGGAATTCTGGAGAAGATGATCACTCTACTGGAACTCTTTGAACAACTAACCAAGGACATCAGCTCTGCCGAGGCCACTGCGGCTGATGTCATCCCTGGTGTTGTGTCCCTGACACGGCTGCTTACCAAGATCGACGAGTCAGACCAAGGTGTGAAAACGGCCAAACGTACTCTACAGGAAGCTGTCAGTGATCGCTTTGATGGTGTGCAAAGTGAACCTCTTTATGCCATTGCAACCATGGTTGACGCTCGTTACAAAGATCGCTATTTTGATATAGACAAGAAGGAGAGAGCACGCAATATGCTTCTGAAAGTTGTGGAGGAAATGTCCAGGGGCAATGATGATCAGCGAGGAGAGGCTGCTGGTACCAGTGCAGATGACCTGGGGATGGAAGACCCGGACCAGGACCCCCCACCTAGGAAGGCCCGACATGGAAAGTCGAACCTGCAGGACATGTACCAAGAAATCCTTGAGGAGAATGAACTTCCCATACAAGCAGCTACAGGGGGGACAGCATCGCAGGTGAGTAAATAATAAACTTTATAAGCAAATTAATTTAATTTATCTTCAGAGTGCTTCACATGAAAGTGTGTATAAAATGAATAAAATAAATATCAGGCTGTAAGTACTTTAAAGAAAATTAAATAGAATTCTATTTGTTTTACTTTTTCTTTAGGTCCATAAATACCTGGGAGAAGCCACCGTACTCAAGAAGGCATGCCCTTTCAACTACTGGAGGTCCAACCAGACCCGCTTCCCTGTTATTGCCTGTGTAGCACGCAAGTACCTCACTGCACCCTGCACCAGTGTCGACAGTGAACGGCTCTTCAGTGCTGTTGCCCATGTCATCGACGAGAAGCGGAATCGCATACATTGTGATAAGGTTGAGATGCTGATCTTCATCCAAAAAAATCTACCTCTTACTCACAAGGACAAGTAAAGGCCAAGTAATAGGCCAGTCATATACTGTAGCCGAGTCAGCATCAGTCTTTCTTTGACTTTAATTTGTTGCACTTTACTGGTCTGGACTGAAGCTGTTTATTTTGTGTGGCATTTTTGTTTTCATTTGCATATTGCACATTTGTTTGCTTGAAGAAAGAGCAAGGCAGATTGAGCCCAGGTTGCTACTTGTTACTAATGGTTATATTAGCCAAATTATGGCCAGTTAGATGTAGAACTCATCTAGAGCAGGGCAGGTTGATTTATTTGTGTTTGTTTACTTGTTTGCAGTTTGCACTTTACCTCACAGGTACAGTGTGTAGTACACACTGTGTACCTTTGTGAAGAAGTAGAAATTTGCTCTAGTTGTAACGGCATTGTTGACTATCTCAGGAAATGTACTATGATCTAAGCTGTTTCTTGGAAACAAAATATTAATAAATAAATATGGCACTTTTTTCCATAAATTAAATTGAAGTAGTTGTCATATTTTCTATAAACTCTAAATATTGTATGATGTTACCTGAAATTAGTTTTGGTGTAAAACACGGCCGCATATATCGGTATCGGTATCGGTTGATATCGGTATCGGAAATTAAGAGTTGAACAATATCAGTTATCGGTAAAAAAGCCAATATCGGACATCCCTAATATATACACACATACTGTATATACACACACATACACTCACCGGCCACTTTATTAGGTACACCTTGCTAGTACCGGGTTGGACCCCCTTTTGCCTTCAGAACTGCCTTAATCCTTCGTGGCACAGATTCAACAAGGTACTGGAAACATTCCTCAGAGAGTTTGGTCCATATTGACATGATAGCATCACGCAGTTGCTGCAGATTTGTCGGCTGCACATCCATGATGCGAATCTCCCGTTCCACCACATCCCAAAGGTGCTCTATTGGATTGAGATCTGGTGACTGTGGAGGCCATTAGAGTACAGTGAACTCATTGTCATGTTCAAGAAACCAGTCTGAGATGATTCGCGCTTTATGACATGGCGCGTTATCCTGCTGGAAGTAGCCATCAGAAGATGGGTACACTGTGGTCATAAAGGGATGGACATGGTCAGCAACAATACTCAGGTAGTCTGTGGCTTTGACACGATGCTCAATTGGTACTAATAAGCCCAAAGTGTGCCAGGAAAATATCCCCCACACCATTACACCACCACCACCAGCCTGAACCGTTGATACAAGGCAGGATGGATCCATGCTTTCATGTTGTTGACGCCAAATTCTGACCCTACCATCCGAATGTCGCAGCAGAAATCGAGACTCATCAGACCAGGCAACGTTTTTCCAATCTTCGATTGTCCAATTTTGGTGAGCCTGTGCGAATTGTAGCCTCAGTTTCCTGTTCTTAGCTGACAGGAGTGGCACCCGGTGTGGTCTTCTGCTGCTGTAGCCCATCCGCCTCAAGGTTCGACGTGTTGTGCGTTCAGAGATGCTCTTCTGCATACCTCTGTTGTAACGAGTGGTTATTTGAGTTACAGTTGCCTTTCTATCAGCTCGAACCAGTCTGGCCATTCTCCTCTGACCTCTAGCATCAACAAGGCATTTGCGCCCACAGAACTGCCGCTCACTGGATATTTTCTCTTTTTCGGACCATTCTCTGTAAACCCTAGAGATGGTTGTGCGTGAAAATCCCAGTAGATCAGCAGTCTCTGAAATACTCAGACCAGCCCGTCTGGCACCAACAACCATGCCACGTTCAAAGTCACTTAAATCACCTTTCTTCCCCATTCTGATGCTCGGTTTGAACTGCAGCAGATCGTCCTGACCATGTCTACATGCCTAAATGCATTGAGTTGCTGCCATGTGATTGGCTGATTAGAAATTTGCGTTAACGAGCAGTTGGACAGGTGTACCTAATAAAGTGGCCGGTGAGTGTATATACATACATATATTAGTGTTGGGCATAGATTAATTTCTTTAATCTAGAATAATCTAACTGTAATCTTGGAATTAATCTAGATTCATCTAGATTAAAATGGCTCATTTGAATTCTGTCGAAGGCATTCATAATATGCGTGTGCTACCTAAATAATGACTAAAAATAAGTCTGCGCGATTGTTGACGGGGGGCGCGATTGTTGACCGGAGGGGGAGAGGTGCGCGATTGTTGAGGGGGGGGGGGGGTCAGTAATGACACCGCGAATACGGACGTTTATCATCTTTTTTTAAATATATTTTTTTTAAGAGGCCCCTGATTGGCTGAGGCCCCGGGCTGAAGCCCAGGTAAGCCCGTGCATTAAGGCGCCACTGCCCAGACCTACGACCGACGGGGGGGGCAGCCCGTTCTCATCCCAACTCGTAATATACCGACGATTTGTCACGCCCCTCGACGACGCGTCTGTGTGAAACGATCTGGGTTCTCATAAACCCATTCGCGGTGGTAAGAGACGAGCAGAGTCTACAGCGTCCATTCACTCCAATAATAACCCGGTCACGGTGATAGATTACCCTAACCCTAACCCTAACCATAACCCTAACCATAACCCTTTTTGGAGTGAATTGTTTCACAGTAGACTGCGGACGCTGTAGACTCTGCTCTGCGAGCAGACGCTGTAGACTCTGCTCGTCTCTTACCAACGCGAACGGGTTTATGAGAACCCCCAGATCGTTTCACACAGACGCGACAAATCGTCCGTATATTACGAGTTGGGATGAGAACGTGTTGGGGGGGGGGGGGGGGTGGCGCCGGGCAGAGGACGCAGCCGTTCCGCAGCGCAGCCGTTCCGCGGTGCTTACCTTCCTTGGTGGAAATCCGGTAGAGACCCAGCTCCCAACCCAACTTTGAGAAGAGATTAACGGCGATAATTTTTACGCGATAAGAGTCTCGCGTTATCGCAGCGCGTTAACGCCGATAACGGCCCACTACTAATATATATACACATATATATATACATATATATACATATACATATATATACATATATATACATATATATATATATATATATATATATATATACACACACACATATACGTATATATACACATATATATATATATATATATATATATATATATATATATATATTAGTGATGGGCCGTTATCGGCGTTACCGCGCTGTGATAACGCAAAACTTTTATCGGCGATAATATTTTTATCGCCGATATTATCGCGAACCGAAAACCTCTGGTAGCACCCCCCCTCCACAATCGGGCAACTAAAGGCTCCGGTAGCACCCCCCGTTCAAGAAAAAGCTCCGGTAGCACCCCCCACCCGCTCAACAATCGCGCAGACCCACTTTTAGTCATTATTTAGGTAATATAAGTCATTATTAAGGTAGAAAATACATATTATGGACACCTTCGACATCATTCAAAGGAGCCACCTTAATCTAGATTAACCTAGATTAATTTCAAGATTACCATAAGATAAATCTAGATTAAAGATTTTAATCTAATCTAGGAAAAATCTATGTATATATATATTAGTGATGGGCCGTTATCGTCGTTACCGCGCTGCGTTAACGCGAAACTTTTATCGGCGATAATATTTTTATCGCCGACATTATCGCGAACCGAAATCCTCAGGTAGCACCCCCCCCCCCCCCCCCGCTCAACAACCGCGCAGACCCACTTTTAGTCATTATTTACGTAAAATAAGTCATTATCTAGGTAGCAAATACATATTATGGACACCTTCGACATCATTCAAAGGAGCCACCTTAATCTAGATTAACCTAGATTAATTTCAAGATTACCATTAGATTAATCTAGATTAAAGATTTTAATCTATGCCCATCTCTAATATATATATATATACACATATATATACACATATATATACACATATACATACATACATACATACATACATACATACATACATACATACATACATACACACACACATATATATACACACACACACATATATATATATATATATATATATATATACACACACATTCAATTTAAAAAACCTTGGTATCGGCTATCAGTATCGGCCCAGAATTTCACAATCGGTGCATCCCTACTAGTAACAGTACACACCACTACCATTACAGCTCTAGTACACATCCTGTACACACCACTATCATTAAAGCTATAGTAATAGTATACACCACTATCATTATAGCTCTAGTACTCGTCCAGCATTGGGCTTCCGGGGCTTTAGCCAAATGTTTTTTGATCAGCCCCGAGACTTTTGACATGGGTTAAAAAAAACTTCTGAAGAAAAAATAGGAAAAATTTGATGTCGACGAATAATTAATAAAAAAAAATAATACATCCATAGAGCATAGAGAGAAAGGTGCAGAATAAAAGTGCTGCATTTCCTAAAAAATATAAAAATATTATGATTCTGAATTAAAGGTACAATGTGTAGAATTTCGTGGCATCTAGTGGAACAGACGTGGCAAAAATTGAATATACTATTCATAAGTGTGTTTTCATTAGTGATTAGTATAATGCCCTGAAAATAATAATCGTGTTTTCGTTCACTTAGAATGAGCCCTTTATATCTACATGGGGAGCAGGTCGCCTTCCACGGAGGCCACCAGTAGCCTACAGTTTCTACAGT
Source organism: Merluccius polli (assembly GCA_030340625.1). Taxonomy (NCBI): domain Eukaryota; kingdom Metazoa; phylum Chordata; class Actinopteri; order Gadiformes; family Merlucciidae; genus Merluccius; species Merluccius polli. Next base: position 137,403 of record JAOPHQ010006028.1, read on the forward strand.
AGACCAGAACGGACAAACGTCTCTAGAGAAATAAACTCTTCGCCGTTGCATATTGTTGTTGAGACTAAAATAAGTTTGTTCACCAACGTTTAGTAGCTGGCTCGGGTGGATGGAGTTCCCCCGCGTTAGATACGTTTTACAATAATGTGCGTCCGCCAGGGACGTCCTGACATCAAAACTGAAAATGACATTTATAGCAGGATAGCGCTACTGTGGTGTATTGAAATAATCGCAATAGCACTTTATCTAGTTTGAAAGTGTTTGTTTTTTTAAGTTAAAATATTGGATATTTAACAGATATTCACACTCCGAATTAGCAATGTGACATGGTGAACTAAAGATGTGATCACGGGTATGAGTCCTGTGTGTCTAGCGGTGTACCTCCCCAGGAGATGGGGCTTCCAATTGTAACCGTCACTCCTCTCTATAGAGCCCCTTAAGTTAGAAAGATATTGGATATTGAACAGATATTCACACTCTGAATTACAGTGATCTGACCCGGGGAACTAAAGACGTGATCACAGCTATGAGTGATTACGTAATTAAACCGATGCGTCTCACGTTACAAAATGTCCAGAATGGATATAACATTAAAATGGCTGTTTAGAAGTGTAACCTGCTAGGTCTACAACAGTAAAAAGTAGGTAAAAAAACTGTGTGGCCAGTGGAGCTGGAGTGTGAATTAACACACATACTGTATACAGGTGACTTTCCATATGTGTACATTGGTGGAAACTATGGCAGACTTAAACAAAAAAACAAAACGAGTACGCAAGTACTCGTTGAGATTTGGACCGTGTATTCAATTACATTTACCAAAATGTATTGCACCCCTAGCACCTACTGGCACCTACTGGCACCTTACAGGCCAGTACAGGCCACCGTAGCTTCAGTACCTACTGGCACCTTACAGGCCAGTACAGGCCACCGTAGCTTCAGTACCTACTGGCACCTTACAGGCCAGTACAGGCCACCGTAGCTTCAGTACCTACTGGCACCTTACAGGCCAGTACAGGCCACCGTAGCTTCTCCTACGTCTTTGGAAAGGGAGAGGTGAGGGGTTGGTTGTAATCTGCAACCTCACCGCTACATGCCACTACATTTTACACATTGTACCTTTAATCATTGAAAAAATATGTCTGACATACCTGCTTCCAACAAGGCTTGTGAGCCAATAGTATAACAACGTTGGTATCATGTGGTATCTCTGTGTCGTCAGCGACCAAGTTTGCCAATTAGTCACAATGTAACCTAAATCTATAGCTAATGTATAGCTACATGTTGCAAAATGAGTTTGTTACTCTACCACGAAAGATTCATCATTTGACATGACAGTCTGTATGTGTCTCACTCCACTCGACCACAGGTTGTGCAACGAACTGGCAACCACTTGAGGGAGCGTGAGCTTTGAGCAACAGCTGGGTTGTGATGTGAATGCAATGGGAAGAGGAGGGGGAGTGCTACATCTAGTGGCTGAATGTTATCAATAGCGCCTTTATGGAATGTCATAAGTTTGGTGATAAATCCTAGCGATTGATATATATTGTTTCTACATTTAATTCTAGTTATTACAAGGGATGCAAGAAATACCCAAATACTATTGACCAAAAGATGTCTCTATAGAGAATAGGGCTGTTGCCCAACGGCTAAGATGAAATGAAATGTAAAAAGAATCTCTGAGGCCAGCACCAGATGTATTGGGCTAGCCCCAGAAGTCCCAAAAAACATCCCTGGTACAAACCACTATAATTACAGCTCTAGTACCTGTTCTGTACATACCACTATCATTACACCTCTAGTACCAGTATACTACTACACACTAGGGCTGCCGCGTTTCGTTGTCGTTGTCAACGCTGAAATTTGTCGACGTCAATATTTGTAGTCCTGTTTTTATTTTATTATTTCTAAAACGCAATTCGTTCAATTCAATTCGTAATGTGTTACTTCTATATCAATACGTTATTGCTGTGTTCAAGTCAGTTGTGGTTGGCTCATGTCAACACCTACAGAAAAAAACATTGTGGCTGCAGCAGAGTCTGCTACCAAAGAGGTTGCATGTAGAGGTTTCGCCAGACCGAAAGCATCCAAAGTATGGGAATACTTTATATTAGACTACAAAACGGCCATTGGTTCGCCATGCAAAACGCACAGCAGCACTACCACCATGCACCAACACCTAAAGAGAAAGCATACAGATGCTATTCTGAAAGGCGGATCAACAGAAAAGGTAAAAACACTGTGGGCCGATCAGTGTTTTTAAAAACGCGCCGCCCACTTTACCATTGTTTTCCTACGGTAGAGCACGCCTGTGCTGAGCTGCTGTCTTTTCTGCCTTCATTAAAAGTCAAAATATTAACGGAAGAGAAGGCACGGTTATGTGTGATCGGCCCCTCAATAAGCGTCTATTCAGGTTATAAAACAAATTACCAACGCAACACTAAAGGGAGAGCTTTTGCCATTGTGGCTACTACATATGCTCATTATTAAACATAGAACATGTTGATGCTAGAATCTGGGCTCATTCTACAGTGTTGAATAGAACATGTTGAGGCTAGAATCTGGGCTCATTCTACGTTGACTGACAGTTGGCCATTATGTTAGGCATATGTCTCGGTCTGAAATAAAATAAAGGTTTAAAGGACAATTCCGGCGCAAAATGAGACCATATGATCATAACACATGTCCACCGAGTTCGACCGTTCTCTGGGATCAGTTTTATTCTAGTCGAATGTAACCAAAGTTCTCGAAAACAGCTAATTATCTTATAACGCTAGCTGTTGGAGCATACGTTGGTTCATGTAAAATAAATCGCAATTCTATACCACTAACAAGGCTCAAAATCGCACCACACTTCCACGGTAGCATAATGAGGGTCCCTACATGTAAAACGAAGCATTGAGAACTTTGTAAGTGTAAGTGTTTATTAAAAATAAAGTTTAGAAAGCCAGTACCTTCACGAAAACAAGCGGGCGCCATCTTTGGAAAACAGTCACGACCAGTCAAGCAACGAACGCCGTGCAACGTAATGAGCTGGAAGAGGCGTACACATGAGATGTCAATGAATCAGAAGGTGTGCAATCTAGTAGAAGGTGTGCGAAGTGCGAACAGTGCGTGTGCATAGAGAAGAGAAGAAAATAGTTTGTGTTTGTGCTTTTCCCGGCTGCGTTCGTCGCTCGACTGGTCGTGACTGTTTTCCAAAGGCGCCCGCTTGTTTTCGTGAAGGTACTAGCTTACAAAGTTCTCAATGCTTCGTTTTACATGTAGGGACCCTCATTATGCTACCGTGGAAGTGTGGTGCGATTTTGAGTCTTGTTAGTGGTATAGAATTGCGATTTATTTTACATAAACGTATGCTCCAACAGCTAGCGTTATAAGATAATTAGCTGTTTTCGAGAACTTTGGTTACATTCGACTAGAATGAAAACTGATCCCAGAGAACGGTCGAACTCGGTGGACATGTGTTATGATCATATGGTCTCATTTTGCGCTGGAATTGTCCTTTAAGTTAAAGGAACAAAGAATATTACTACATGTTAAATAATGATGCATTTCTCTTTTCTCCTTGCTCCTTTCTCTTTTAGCCTACAGTCAAAGACAAAGCCATCTTAAATAATTGTATGCGTTTTTGGATGAAATTTAATAATTTAGATTAATTGCTAAAATAATCGATAGATAGAAAAAATAATCGTTAGTGGCAGGCCTAGTACACACCACTACCATTACAGCTCTAGTACCCATACACACCACTGTCATTACAGCTCACAATCATTGCTCATAGACAGATTGAAACGGGGAAAAAAAGAACAGCCAAGACAAAACATTAGAAGCACGAGTCAGTAATAAACGGAAGAACAAAAAAGTTTTGGAATAGATGGACTGTGGGAAACATCAATTTCAGTGCCCCTGTTTACACAAGAGAAATATCTAGATTCTACAACCAGAGCATGCCTATTCATCTAGCAGTCCGTGTATAATTTTGGTCTGGCCCGCAAAATATTTTTTAGAACATAAACAATCAGAATCAATTTTCCCCGAAAAAAAAAGCTGTTTCTGAGCAAGAATGAGAGCCAGTTCCATTTCCTCCAATAGGAAACTGTTTTATCTGCTTTGTCTTGCCCATACAACCCACCCTATGATCCTGCATGCTATCTGTGCATGCAACAACATCGGTCTCTGCCGTTTCGAGTGCTAAAAAATAAGTTTTGAGAGCTGAAATGTCATCCACATTGAAAAGGCCAAAGTGAAAGTGAAGTCAACAACTGTGAAATATCCATTTAGTAATGTGGGACCAAAGTCCATATGGTTGATCTGCAATGAGGCTATTGCAGTAACAAGAGAATACAATCTGAGAAGGCACTGCATCATGTATCACGTCATTGGAACATATCCGATGAGTTCAGATGCGCGTTGATTCACAGTGCAGAGCCTCTTGTGAATTACCAATAGAGGGTAGCTATAATGGCCCGTTCCTGTTCGGAACAAGAAAGTACCATAGCCTCCCTCCGTGTTGCATAGATTCTTAAATTCTTAATTCGTAAAAAAAAGAAACCCTTCACAGATTGTGAAACAGTGAAAGACTGCATGCTAGCTGTCCTTTGATGGAGTGTTTGAGAAGATGTGCTTAGACTTCTGTTGAATATAAATAACATGCTCACTTGTTTGATGTATTTAGATATAAGGCAATTTCTGTTGATTGTTAATGACATGATCAGTTGATGCTAGATGCTATTTATGGCTGAGGCAATTTATTTTTATTGTTAATTAGAATAATAAGATAAATTAATAATAAGAGCACTCAGTTTTTAATTTATCCTTTGAGGTGAAGTGATTTATTGAAACAAATAATACATGAAGAATTACACAGGTCTATGTGGAAATGTATGAAACGACTGGCCTATTTTGTGTTAGATAACCAAATAGTGAATAAACACTCTTTATGCACAGTATTAACCTCTTCATCACTAAGCCTATTTCTCAGGGTTTTGCAGAAAATAACATACCCAAACTGAACAGACTATATCTCCACAACTACAAGGGCTTTTAAGTTAATCTTACCAAAAGAAAGATAACACCTGTGAGGTTGTTGTTAAAGTGGATTAATCAATGTGGGTGCTACTGGATCAGAGTGAATAAAGCTAGAACACGGGATAAATGAAAGATGTAATTTCCGCCTGAAATACATTTAATGTTTTAGTGTGAATAGTGCATTATCAGTTGGTAGCTCTATAGCACTATAGGGCAATAAATGAGGGCCTGGCCCAGGATTTGATGCCATGAAGATAAGTAGGGCAAAAATAGAGCGGTTTTAGTAGAGATAGGTTTAGGCAGAGTTTCCAAAGGAAAACAATAAATCCAATGCAAACAAAATCCCCTCTATAGAATTAAATGACAAACAAACCATCGCAATTGCACTATACGGCCACCAGATGGCGATAAAACTGTTCTGATTGAAGGCAGGTGACTTATTTTCTGTGAAACCCACTTTACCTACTATACATGATTGTAAACATGATTGTAAACATGATTGGGAGGTTTCAAAATGTTGCCCAGGCACTGGATTATCTGATTATGGTGGTTTTAAGTGATCAAACACAACTTTGATGACAAAAACAACAAAGGTAAATACATAATTTGTGATTGTTACTAGAAAAAGAGAAGTTTGTTCTTGATGGTTTTTGGCCTCTAGTTCGGCAAGTTTTGGTCAAAGAGTGATATGGTTTGGACTGTTAGAATCTTAGTTTTCATACGATGTATAGTTTGTGTAGATACCATGTCGGGAAGAAGATAGCTATTTATGAAATACATAGCTCTTGTTGTTACTTGCTCATTATTTAGTTTGGGGTTGAAATTGTGTTTCATTTAGCTACAAATGGTTATAATAGTCTAAAAGTTGAGAATCTTATCATTCTAGTGGTGTATGCGTATTACGAAGTCTTTCATTTCGGGAGGGGGCACTTCTGCCCGGGTAGTCTCAGGATGAAGAGGTTAAGGGTATAGTGTTGTTTTTTATGTTCACATTTAAGTGCTTAAATGCGATAATTACTTTTCATCTTTTTTCCGGCCCCACTTAATTTTCAATTTCAATAATCTGGCCATCATAAAAAAGTAGTAGAATAGCCCTGATCTAGAGTGTCTAAATCCCTGCTGGATATGTGCACGCACATACAGGTTTCAGGTAGAGCCCGACCGATATATCGGCGGGCCGATATTAGGCATTTTCCAAACTATCGGTATTGGCATTTACAATGGCCGATAAATTAATATTTAAAAAAACAGACGAAACACCCTTCAACCATGTTATAACGCCACAAACCCTACAACCAGCTGATCTAGTCGGGCAGAGCGAACGAGTTATCCACGACCGCGAGCGACATGAGCAGCGAAAGCGGCCGGCAGTCCTTCATTTTCAATGAGAGCTGGCGACGAGGAGCGGCCGGCACTGTGGCGGCAGCGAGCAGCGCGACGCCAGCGT